>JASCZW010004230.1:0-49099 GCA_034211315.2 Aedes japonicus | reverse complement strand
ACATTTTTGCCTAACATCCCACTGCGGGGTAGGTTGAAGCCTTGTGCCCCGTACCACTGTACACATGCCCTTTTCGCTCAATTTTCATAAAACATCTGTTAAATTTCCAAGCCTGCCGCACACTAGCGGAACTATCAAAACTTTCTCTTCATATCTTTAATTCTAGCCAAAAACATTGTTGTTCACTCTCGGTGCCTCATGGTGATGAGCGAACATCTCCTTCTACATCATAATCGTTACTCCTCGCACGGAGAATATATAACATTACAATTAATGTAGTATTTTTGGTTTATTTTTATGATCCAAAGGCATTTCCAAACAAATCGTAAAGTTAAACAATTTTTGATGTTTTGTGTTTATGGCGTCGTGTTTGTAAAATGGAACACTGTGGAGCTTGTAAGATGGAACACATTTTTTTTTTTCGTTTTAAAACATATGAATGATATTTTCTTTGTTTGGAAATGCCATGATATCAACAATAAATTGAAATATAACAATATATTTTTTTTAAATTGCAATTTTCTATGAATTTCGAAAAAAGGCCATTTTTTTGATAACTATCAAACAATCAGTTCCGTAGGCAAACTTGGAGCCTCTTAGTTCCTCTTTCAAAAAAATTTCGAAAAAATAAAAACTATACATGTTACAAGCAAAAAACGAATCGTGTTCCATCTAACAAGCCATTTTTTGAAATTGTAATTTTCGGTGGATTTCGAAAATAGGCCATAATTTGTTTTTTGATGACTATAAATAATCAGTTCCTTAAGCCTATTAGTTCTTCTTTTGAAAAATGTCTTTGGATCCGCACAAAAATAAAAATTATACATGTTACGAGCAATAAGCTGATCGTGTTCCATCTTACAAGCCTTTCCTATACATTCCAAATAAGAGTTATTGAGCTTGTACAATTGATATTTATATCAAATGGTATGTTGAGTTTTCCAATAATCATAAGACTGTCGCTTGGGGGCTTCAAATGGTGAGTTGACAACTTCTAAGGAGGGTGCGATCGACCTCTGGTCCTCACAAGTTCCTACCTCACGCCTCCACGAGTCATATGATCACAAAAGACTGCCAGCTGAAACATGGAGACGCTGGTTGGCGTAGCCTGGGCAATGTTGTCAATCCGACAATAGCGAAGTGAGGGGGTGCGACCGGTAAATCATATCATAATTTTCCATTCTCATATCTTTCAGGTCTTCCAGGTCATCAGGTATTCTAAAATAATTTATAATTTAAAATTAATTTTTTTTTCTTTCATGGCTGTCATACATTGTCTAAATTTTCTGGCTCATAATGGATGCACAAGTTTGTCTACAACTGCAACAAAACAGCAGTCGGCACACATGTAATTCTCAGTTCTTATTATAATATCCCTTGACTATATATTATCTAATAGGACATTTTTTATTCATAACCAATATTATTTATCTTTATCATCATTTTTATCATTTTTATCATTACTTGTGTTTTCGTGATTTATATTCTAACATATTTTTTTTTTATAATTTCACTTTATAGGTTATATATACTTTGAATTATTATGTCTTATATACCCAATTATCATTATGATTGAGAAGTATCTAATGCCTTGATTAAAGGAAGCTGCAACGGAATCTATGGTAGGCTTTTGCACCTACTACTTAATGTATTTTTCATTTCCGGTTTGCGAAAAGACCTTTTTTGAAATCTGAGCTCAGCTGATTCGTGCAGCGCTGTTTGTCATTCGGCTTGTATCTGATGTTATAATTCAATTTTTGTCATTACTGTATCATAACTCACAATATTATTATATTTGATGATATTGTTTTATTGATTTTACTTCATAGATGATTTAACCATTGCTTATTGTTTTTTATGTTCATTTGTCTTTAACTCCCTGTCAATTAAATCTTCCCTGCTTTCCCAACCCAGGAGCAATAATTATTAAACCAGCTAAAATAAAAGCGGATTGCTGTTATAAAATCAACATCAAGCTGCAAATAGTGATCATGGCAACAGTAAATTAAAATGTATAAATGTTAGTTCTGTAAAATTTAACAAACATTTTCAGGATACCACAAATCAAGATTTTGGTGAAATGCTGCTATCGGTGAAAACGAACGAAAACGCGCTCAAGCGCGAACCACGGAACTCTACACTATAACACTTTCATACAATGGCATGATTAGGATAATCAGTGGTTATTAAAGCTTGATCAAGTCTAACAGAGAGGAGAGCCTATTGCTGTCGGACGTAGTTTCCGTGCTACGATGGGTGGTAGTACATATCATACATCATAAAGGGCGATACGGTCAAAATTTGGTCAATATCAACTTGACGAATTTCTTTCAATTTTGCATTTAAAAAACCTGAACACCCCTCATTTTGAAGGTGTGTGTGTGTAGAATGTTGTTCCTATTTTGATTTTGGAATTCACTCTTCAGTTGTCAAAATGCCGTCCAAGCAAGAAGAGCAGCGCATCAAAATTTTGCTCGCGCATCGCGAAAATCCGAGCTACTCGCACGCAAAGTTGGCAAAATCGCTAAAAGTTTCCAAATCAACCGTTACAAAAGTAATTAAAGTGTTTGGGGAACGTTTGTCGACAGCCAGGAAGTCTGGATCGGGGGGAAATCGAAAACCGAAAGTCGCTGAGACGACAAAGACAGTTGCCGGTAGTTTCAAGCGAAACCCTAACCTATCTCTCCGAGATGCTGCAAATAAGCTGGGTGTATCGTCTACAACCGTGCATCGAGCCAAAAAACGAGCCGGACTATCGACTTACAAGAAGGTAGTGACTCCAAATCGCGATGATAAACAAAATACGACGGCCAAAGCGCGATCCCGGAGGCTGTACACGACGATGCTGACGAAGTTTGACTGCGTGATAATGGACGACGAAACCTACGTCAAAGCCGACTACAAGCAGCTTCCGGGACAGGAGTTTTATACGGCAAAAGGAAGGGGAAAGGTAGCAGATATTTTCAACACACGAAACTGTCAAAGTTCGCAAAGAAATATCTGGTTTGGCAAGCCATCTGTACCTGTGGCTTGAAAAGCAGCATTTTCATAGCTTCCGGGACTGTCAACCAAGAAATTTACGTGAAAGAGTGTTTGAATAAACGTCTGCTGCCTTTCCTGAAGAAACACGGTTGTTCCGTACTGTTTTGGCTGGATTTGGCATCTTGCCATTACGGTAAAAAGGGCATGGAGTGGTATGCCGCCAACAACGTGCAGGTGGTTCCCAAGGACAAGAACCCTCCCAACACGCCAGAGCTCCACCCAATTGAGAAATACTGGGCTATTGTCAAGCGGAACCTAAAGAAGACCAAAAAAACTGCTAAGGACGAGCAGCAGTTCAAGGCAAACTGGCTTTCTGCGGCGAAGAAGGTGGACAAGGTGGCTGTACAAAATCTGATGGCAGGGGTCAAGCGTGAGGCCCGGCAATTCGGATTTGGAAAAGCGGAGGCCTAACTGAATATTTTTCCTGAATTTTATACTAATTGAACTTGAAAAAGAAATTTAATTTGATTTTTTAAAAAAACGATTTCACCGATTTACACGCGTTTTCCCTTGACCAAATTTTGACCGTATCACCCTTTACATAAGACTGTCGCTTGTATGGAAAAAAGAATTGTGGGTGTGGAAGATCATTTAATGTGGTCACTACCTATAAATACGGTTGAAAAATGTATCCAGGCCAAAGGAAAGTACAAAAATCAAATGTCCAGGTGCATAAATCAAAACAACAATCCGAAATAAAAAATATGAACAATTTTATAATATAAAGCACCACTTAGAAAAAGACTACTCATTTGAATGGCTTGCATTTTTCAAAGCAGATTGGTAACAACGCCAGTAAAATCTTATTATTTTCGAACATAATTCGTCGTTCAAACGTCCTTGTACTTAATCCACTCATCCACTACACCGCGATTACACACAGTCAGAAGCCTGAAACATGTAAAACGTCGCAACTTACTCTTATATTGGGCGGTTCCCGTTGCAATCTCTGGGAAACAACAATTAGCCCTTTCGGATGATCGAAGTGCCGTTCGGATGACTTGACGCCTAGTGCTTGCATTGTGCCGGCGGTTTAAGCAAGTTTTTTTTTAGAATGACAATTACGCGTTTGTAAACTTAAGGATGCTCAGGAACAGACAGATCCCAGACAACCACAAGTCGTATAACAGTTATTTGGACACTATCGTATATTCCTATACTTTAAGTCAAAATCGCAATTAACTGTGATCTTTATCGTATTATCTTCAAGTTAAATCGTAAAGAGTGCAAATTTTCGACTTATATACGATGTGTCATTTATTCATCGTACTGCGATACAAACAAAATCGGATAAACATCGCTAAGCTTTTTAAATCGAATTTGTTATTACAAATTCAATCGCATACGATATGAAATCAAATCGTTTAAGAAAACAATGGAGTTTGCACGTATATGGCCTCCACTTTTGCACGTATAAGCCATATTTTTGCATTCTATACGATTTGTTTACTTACATATATGTTTGTATATCATAAAGACAACTTTCAATATACGTGAATTTTGGTTGTCTGGGATGCTGGTATTTCTGGACGTTGTCTCCATGATAAGGACTTCCAGTTTTAACGGATTAATTTCTTGGGAAGTTATGAAGGGGTTATTCTTAAAAACATTTTATTTCAAAGGATATTCAAGGGATTACCAATGGCTACCAAAAAGAGTATACGGGATTCCGTTGAGAGGTTCAACCAAAATAACAAGATCGTTTGCTTTTTCAAAGTCAGATAGCTTCAGTTTATCATACATGTGAGAATATTCGAAAAACATCTGATATCTTATTCTAATGACCCTGTATATCCCGGATCAAGTTTACGCAAAGACTACGTTTTTCGTTGTAGCGGCTTTAGACATAAGTCCATTTGCAAAAATATCATTGTCTATTGCACATTATTGAATATTCATTGCTTATTTTACCACTTCCATATGGAAATTTTTAATTTGTCCTAAAGCACATCAACTTTTTATGGCTCATTCCCAATGTTATGCATGCCTTTATTTTCTGCTCTCTGGAACCCATTTAGTGTTTAAATGGTGTTTTTTAATATTTCATGGGAAAGTTTTCACGATTCCAAATTATTTTTGAATTTAAAGATGGGTAACTGTATCTACTACTTAGGACATTTGAGTTTTTTTTATTGTGGTTATTCAGTTATTTATTGCTCATTTTACTATTTTAATGGGAAAATCCAATAAAATTCCAAGACATATGCGAGTAGTTTAGTGCTCAAATTACATCATTAGGCGGAAATTAAGCCATATTTAATTGCACATATACTAATAGCTGTTGCTTTATTTGACAGATTTACCGCTCACAATTAGATTATCCGAAGATCTTTTCTCATCTTTTATTGCTCATTTCTAAATTTTTATTGCTTATCACACATTATTTGTTGGCACAGGCCTTAATAACTTAGTGGCACTTTTTTGATTAATTGGTGCTTTTTCTGAATTACTAAGTGCAGGTTAATATTTTAGCCATTCAAGTACCTAATGGAAAGAAAATGGCATGTTTGTTCAAATGGCACTGTACAGGCTAGATAAACAGAAAATTAAAGTAACTTCAATTTATCAATGGCTGTAAAATGGACGTCATTGGCATAAGACAAACTGACTTTAACACACTTTAATATACTAATTCAAACTTATGGGAGTATTATAAGAAGATACCGCAGTGCTGTAAGTAGCCAACATAGGCACACCATTGCAATTGAGGGTTGTCTAGAAATATCATGCGCTGTATAAATAATAAATACTATGCATACTCTTGTTGCAATACTTCTTGGGGTTGATTTGGTAATTTACATCTCTTTTTGCAATTTTGTTACTACTGCATATGGACTGGAGATGACTGCAGCACTGGGGCTTAATTTAATGTATTTAAGGTAGTGGAGCTTACATTTTACATTTGCATAACAAAACATCATCGCGGGAAAATTGAAACTCAAATTTTGAAAAACCAACATAGGCTAGTGCTTCTAAGGTATTGGTCGTAATAGAGGTGACGTTGGAAAAACGGTCGTTGGAAAGGGGACACATGAATATTTGCAATTTGATCTACAAATCATATCTATTTGTAACCACACATAATTCCTTTAGGCACAAATAACTACTATGTGTGGCCACACATACTTTTCATTTGCCGCATAAACTTTATTTGTGCTTTTCAGAGGGTTCTGTTTATGAGTAAACAAATGAATATTATGTGGAATTTCGCATGGATTCTTACCAATAATTATATGTGGATTATTTCTCGTGTAGAAACTTAACTCGGGACGCAACAGAAATGAAGACATATTGGAACAAAATGACCAAACAGGTAAACCCACAGAATGTCCAAACGAAGGAAAGTTATATATTTAATCAAAACCACAAAATGGAATAATTGTTTCGTCATTTTTCCTTGAGCATGGGCCTGATTGATCGCCCACGGATGCTATTCCGTTAACGCCAGATCAGCTGTATTTACACAAAGAATAAACAGATGATGTTTTGGAGCAACATACATCCTCAATATGTGAAAACTGGTGACACATTATGAAGCAATAACGGCGCCGGTCATGTCCAAATGCTGGTCAAGTAGGGAATGGGAAGGAACGTGTAGATGTGATACTTACTTTGAAGAGAGCTTAGAAATCCTCTGCACTTCCACGAAAAATCACTGGAATGTTGAATAGTTTGGAAAAATTTAGCAGTAGGGTTCGTTCGCATCAAATTGTCGGACGCCAGTTGCAACGCACCCCGAATAGTCCGACATAGTTTAAACACCGTAAACTCGTAAATAAACTGTAAAACAAATGACTGCTATGATGATCCCGAGAACCTCCGGACACAAAAGATGTCAAAGTTCACCAAGAAGTTCTTAATCGTACATATTTGTACTGGAAAGCGGAGTTCATCTTTCGTTTCTATACCGACGTTTTTATACCAATTACCTCCACCATATTTTTTTAGAGGCCCCAGCCCCTACTGTTGGAATATTTAAGCGCCAGCACTAAACCGAATTCAGAAATTTCTGTTACTTTATGGCGATGTGTTCCAGTTCCATATGAACTTTCAGTATCGCCCTTAGTGTGAACATCTCAGTGAGTTTTCGTGGAAGTGCAGGAGATTTGTCAGCTTTTAAAAAAGCGCGGATCATGTAAACACCTTTTTTTATTTGACATGCATTCATGGTGAGGTCTTAGTGATCTCTAAACATTGAAGATTTGTGTGCACCACCGAAATACCCAACCGCTCCATTTCCTCCTGCGCTCGCTTTCCATTTGAGTAGTAGGCAAGATCCAGCCAAAACACCACGTCGTCATCTTTGTGGTACTCTCTAATGAAGGTGGCAACAGCTGGGTGACACTTAGTACTGTAGATCTCACCGTTTACTGTCAGCCCTGACGAAAAGAATAGGGGATGTGACATCTCCTTCTAACTGATTGTGAGCCACAGCAACACCTGCTTTGAGAGCTGTGTGTGCGCTATGTACTTCACGTCACTGCTAATTTCTTTTGTCGGGGAGGTGAAGAAGCCTTTTCCTTGCCTGTCGTTTCCGTCCAACGTGAGGTACTCTCGTCGTCCATGACGACCAGCACATTACGCTTCGCCGGAAAGAGCTCTTCGACCAGATTTTTCAGAATTTGGTTTCTGGGTTCCGCTTAGTTCTCCGACACGGCTGGCTTGGACTGACGCTTCTGCATGTGGACATCCATTTTGGTCAAATACTTCTTGATTGTTTGGCCGGTCTCACCGACCTCCCGGCCCAAAGCATGGAAAGAAGTGGCCGGCTTTCCGTTTGAGCTTCTGTTTAATCATACGGTTGCTTCTCAAGTAACAATTTTAGTTTTATACCAGCCGTATCCTCGCGGCTTTGTTGATAAAACTACATTCAAAACTGTTTTGTCCATTAACACCTCCTCTTTGCATCTTTAAAGCCAAAATGTGCACAAAATGGCCCAATCTATAGACGGCTGTGAAAACAAAGATTTTGAAAATAGTGACCACTTGAAAACCTTCATAAAACCTATTGGCTGTCATCAAAACCAGCAGCTCTCAAACTTCACTGTGATATCGTGGTTTTTGTTATACTGCTTTGTTCGTGTCCCGGCTTTTCTGATTCATTTAGCAGTAAATAAAATTTGAGAAAAACAAACAAATCTAATTTTTTAAAACGAATCATACTACAAATCATATGCGCATTTAATTTTATGGTGAATATTGGCACAATGAAAGCTGAATATTAATTCATCTCCCAAATTATGCGAGTTCACAACAACAAAAACAATATTGAAACAAATATTTTTGATAAATTAATAATGTACTTCCTGAAAATTGATGGCATTTAACCAGATTATCTAAAGAAATTCCGAAATTGGTCTCCAATTTACAATGAAATTAGAAGAAAAAATAGTATTTTCCATTTAATTCCAACTACCTTTGCTTATCTTGATAGATACGCATATTTCGTCTGCAATGTGCAGACTTCTTCAGTGCCTGAAGAAGTCTGCAACATTGTAGATGAAATACGCGTATCTGTCAAGATAAGCAAAGGTAGTTGGAATTAACTGGAAAATACTATTTTTCTTCTAATTTCTTGTTACAGGTATATCATTAAACAGCTCAAACCCTCTAGGATTCCAATTTACAGTTCATTTGCCTTACATTTAATATTCAATGAATTTATTTTACCACATTTCAATAATATCTTATATTTCAATATGGCGAATGAAAGGAATCATAGTTCTTTTTCACAAAAGCCAATTAATCTTTGCAATGGCTACTATAATACTATTTTGTCATTTGGTGGCTTCCTTCAAGGCCAATTTGCCGTTTAATGCATTTACTGGAGACAAAATGGTTTTAAAATGCTTTTTTAACTGACCATAATGAGATAATATGAATGAGTCCTAAAACGGCATTTCAAAACAGCATTTTACGAGTTCATGAAGTCAAAATAAAACCTTTGATAGGAGTAAAAGGAATTTAAGAAGACAAGGTTTCAATATCGTTGTAAAGAAGCTGTCTAGGTTCTCATAAACATGACTAAAATATAAAACCTATTGGCACCTCTTGGTTCCATAATAAAACATAATTGATTTCCAGTGGCGTTCATAAAACTTTAATAAAACTTAATAAAGCTGGATGGTTTTGGCAATTTTACTTGGGTTGAAGCGGTCGGACGGCCGGAACCAGGCTTCCGCGCGATTGACACTCCATTCTCCAGAGCCAAAATCTTGTAGGTGCTTTCACGACCGTATCCAGCAGACACGAAGTGTGCCTCGATGGCGGACTTTTTCAGGTCCGGATAAAATAGGCGGTACGAACAAACCATAGATCGAAGAAGTTGCGGCTGAGTAGTCGTTCCATGAGGCCGGTATAGCACTCTTAGACAAACTAATGTACCGGTAAATTAAATTGTTATTTCCACTAACCTCAAGAAGGCCGAGATTAATCGGTTCTACCTCTCTAAACTTTATTTTTAAGACCCTTCATGGATATTGAAAAAGAACATTTATTTTGCTCTCTAAAGTTAATTTGACTGTGCCTGTAGAGATAAATGAACTTGTTAAAAAAAATCCAAGATCTATCACATTTAATTTAAGCGTTACAACAATCTAAACCAATCGGCTCACGATTAGTTTAAACAGAGTGGAATGCCCTTTTCCATTTACCTAAAAACAATTACACCTAATCAGAAATTCCTTCGGAATAGCTCAAGTAAAATAAGTCAATAAACTTGACAAAATAAAGTGAATATCCTTGTTAAAAATAGTATTAATAATTCTTTTTTATCAAGATAAAAAGAACAAGAATCTCCAAAATAAAAATCCTATTTGCCTCCTAGCGTGAGAATTTGTGAGAAAAATAACTCTCGAATTCGTATGAATGAATCACCTTTATAGTACCGATATCAAGATTGGAACAGTAGAACTGGTATTCTGTTTGTAGCATTTGGAGTCTCTCTCTGTAGGACTTTGTTGGACGCTACTTTGTGGTATGTCGCAATAATGGGCGATTTAAGGATGACATTACGAAGAGAAACGGAGTAACTAATTTTCGAACACTATGTGTAGTTGTTAAGAGACGCTAAACTGCATTCATATCCATGTATTTACGAAACTTATTCATAAATCCATAAATCCTCAACTAAAAAAAAAACCTGTATATTACAGATTAGTCACCCACCATATTTTTCCTTCCAGTACACAATCAACGACTGGTTGCTATCCAACATCAGCCACTTTCGACGGGAGTACGGTTCGCTCGTCAACATCTGCTTGAACTACCGATTGCAATCCACGCACAACCTAACCGTTTATTCGGAAATAGAACACTGTACAACTAATGCAACTGCCGATCGGCCATCAGGTTTGTCTAAGAAACTCGTTTCGTTTCGTTTCAATCAAACTCATCCAAACAACCGCTCGTACTGTTTCAGATTTTTGGGACATATTCTTCTACACAGTCATCACACTGCTCCTAACGCTCGCCTTAGTATCTTCAATCTACGATTACAAACTGACCAAAGAGGATGCGCCGAATCATTATCGAACGCCGCTCAGGAGCAAGGGTAAGCAAAATTGGTTGAAATCAGATTCAAGGAAACTTTATCCACTCACTGACCTACCTAGTCTCTACCCTTCTCACGGCGTTCTCGCTGAGGAGAAACATCAACAGGCTCACGATCAAACTGCACTCGAACCAAATACAGCAAGATCTCCGATTCCTGGATGCGATTCGGGTGTGGATAATGACACTGATCACAATCAGTCACGTCGTGATCGGATTGGGCATGACGACAACCCAAAACCCGGAAGTGATGGAAAAGGTTCGTCGCCTACCATTTTCAATTCGTTCGTTGAAATCACTTGAAGTTCCTCTCTCCCACACACACACACACAGTTTCTCGCCGCACCGGGTGTGCAAATATTTCTCGCTTTCGTACCCTTTCAAGTGGACTTCTTCTTTGCCATCAGTGGAATTTTGCTGTCGCTGCAGTTCATCAAATACAGCCAAACCAGGCGCTTCAGCTGGACACCCTTTTGGACGGGCTTGGTCAATCGGTATCTGAGATCACTTCCGGTGTATGCCGTGCTGATGCTCTTTACGGTTTCGGCGTACGACCGAACAGCGATCAGTCCTTCGGCCTACCGGGTGCTACCGACGGTGAGGCGAATCTGCCGCGACAAGTGGTGGACCAACTTTCTGTTTATCAATAATTACTACCGACCGGAAGAACAGGTAAGCGTGGGGGAAGTCAGAATTAGGTTGAGTGGGAAATTAGCTCTGAAGGATGATTTATTTTTTTAGTGCTTGATTCATACGTGGTACCTGGCAGCGGATTTCCAACTGTTTGTCGTTGGGTTTGGCCTGCTGATGGTGTTATGGAAGTAAGTGGTTTGCGTGATAAGTGAAGATTGGTATCAAAACTTTGACAAGCTCAATGACAATTTTCGGTAGGTTTCAAAACATAGAGCGAGCGATGGCCCTGGTGCTTGTGGCGGTGGGTTTCGTGCTTCCGATGGTGAATATCTACTACCACTCGATGGACGCGATGATGCTTCTGACGAACAAGTAAGTTTTTCGGATAGCCGAAGCCGTTTGGGAAGGGAAAAGTGAACATTTTGGTTGGATTTTTCCAGGGGGAATGCATTTCAGTTGTGGTATGATGAATGGTTCACCCGGACCTATCAGGCTACGGAGTCCCACTGTATCAGCTACTTCGGCGGAATGCTGGTTGGGATAATCTATCACAAGATGCAGAACGACGATCTTTATCTCGCGAAATCGAAGGTAATTTGGGGTAACATTGAGAGTCAGTTTACCATTCACTTTTCGCTACATTGATTTTCCTTTTGCAGCTCTATAAAACGCTCCAGTACTCCGTGTTTCCGCTGGTGGTGTTTTTCAGCCTACCGGCACCGCTGTTCCATCACTATGATTTCGTCAAACCCTCGGTATGGATGGCCATCTATGCCGGCTTGCATCGGTTGGTTTTTGCAGCGTTCTTGAACGTTGGCTTCCTGGTGTTGATGTTCGCCGACCGGGATTCCTTTTTTGGCCGGCTGAAAGCTTCGAAATTGTTGGAGAATGCCTACTACCGGGTGCTGGGCAGGCTCAGCTTCGGGTTCTATCTGATTCATATGAACGTTCTCAAAACGGTGTACGCTGGCTTCCATGAAGGGTTGCGAGGATCGTTTTGGGTTGTGGTAGGATCAGTATTTATGGTCGTTGGCAAAACTGTTGACCGAATTTTCTGTTTCTTTCTTCTTTGTTTAGATAAACGTATTTTGTTCGGTGACGCTGCTGACGTACTGGCTAGCGGTCTTCGCTTATCTCTTCGTGGAGAAGCCCTGTGATATTATTTTTAAACAATTGCTTGGAGGCGATCAGAAAGGAAACCGAGAAAAAGGTAATGCATTGAATAATCTTACTAGGTAAAAGCATATTATTAATATTCTTGTTGACGCAAATGTTCACGTGTAAAAATCAAAAACCGGAAACTATCGCTCAACAAATCGCCGGGCCAATGTACCGACGAGTAGTTCTTCCAGTGGTTTGCCTGTGCGTCAGGTATCAGTGAACAGTGCATTGCACTCCTAGCTACAACTATGTAGTACAAGATCACGTGGTTTAGAAAAGCACTCTGTTGATGTGTAGAAAATTCAGAGAGAACTAGAATGACTGGTGCGCTGAGTGAATCCCCAAATGCGAAGGCAATGTTTTCTTTGGTTCAACCATTAACTTTCGAGCGGCACATTTGAATGGCATCAAATTTATGGATGTTTAGGTGAATGGGCTTTGAACTACATTGGAAGTTACACGAGAATTATTCGAACACAAAAACAAGTGAAACCGAACCGCATTCAAATGCGTAATGCAAGTGCGCATATTCATTAGTTTTCCCAAGGCGTAATGCGACAACCAAACCTTTCAAGAACTGTTTGCTTATTTTCGTTCATCTTAACCGGAATCTAACTGAAAACTGCATAGCTAAACGAATGTGAACCATACACTTAAAAAAGTAATTAGGTAAACTTTGGTGAAGTATGAAAAAAAGTTACACAAGTATACAAGAAAGTATAGCAATAATTATCGATCAAATTGCCAATTTCACTGTACACAGAAACTGTCTTATTGTATTGCATTGTAACCACCACGAGGTTTTTAAAACAAGATGAATTTAGTGCCACTCCTGCAAACAGGAGGCCACCTGTAGTTTGGAAATTGCCCAACAATTCAGACAGTCACCTGGATTCGTGAACGGCTTTTAGCTCCAAGGCTCAAACACTTATATATAATAATAGATAGGGTAACGGGATGTAATGTTAGTCTAGACCCTCAATTCGGCCTATGAAGCAAATATGCCATTAATTCAGCGATAATCAACAAAATCATTCTGCCGTCATGATGGCTGATTTAATCCGAAGTAGCGGAGACATTCGATATCAGTTTATAGTTGTTTACTTCCGCGTAATTCTCGATTTCATTAACTCTTAAGGCATCATGATTGCACTGGTTTGGCTGAACAGATAATCTCCATGATCTTCGATTTATTTAAATTTGGCTAAATTGAATCAATGAACCGAATAATGCAACCTAGATGTACTGAAAATAGTCACACGTCATAGACTATCTGTTCACATAGATAAAATAACAATGATGTAAAAAGAAAATCGTAGACCCAAAATAAATTACATATTTTTTACAATGGTACCAACTATGGCCTGTTGTAATAATAATGTAGTAAAACTGTGGTTAGTGGTAAAATTTACAAATGAAATGTATAAGTTTGCGGTTGTATATTTTTTATTTGGCTCATATTAACACAAACCAGAGTAACAAAATCTGTATAGAGTGAATTATTATGTTTTCACTCCCTGGGCACTGGCAAAATCATGAGGTGGTTAAGCTTCAACTACCAGGTCCCAGGGCTGGTCTGGTTCTTTGCCATTTTGGAAAGAAGCACACAAGTGTTGCCAGATCAGTAGAAATGCAGCCCAAATGTGCTTTTGAAAATTCTCTAGTACTTCTTATCGATGAACATTATAGTTTTGAGATGGTGATTAAAGTACAGTATTTGCATATAGTTGAAATGTTGCATTTTATCTTATAAACTCAGTTGAAAAAACTGAAATAGTTTATTATCACAAACCAGCACACTTTTGGAAAGCATTATTACCTAGAGGAATTAGGAAGAAATATTGTCTGTGTTTACTAGTTCAGTCATAACTTGATTAATCGTACATTAATTGTTATGTTATGTATTCTCCGTGCGAGGAGTAACCTCGGAGAGAAACATCGTGAAGCGATGCGATACTGGTCCCCACCAGTATAATTAATGGTTACCACCATTTGTAAACCCATAAATGGTGGTAACCATTAATTATACTGGTGGGGACCAGTATCGCATCGCTTCACGATGTTTCTCTCCGAGGTCTCTACGTTGGAGACGACGAGAAAAAACTGTAGTGATCGTCAGTCGATGCGAATCAAAACAAGCCCAAAAAAGGAGAGAGTTTCTCTCCCATGTGCGCATCAGTAAACAGAGTGCACACAATAGATCGCTAAGAATAAACTATACAAGCCACAGTGGTACGTCTTTCCATGCGTCAATTTTTGCCTGTTGAAGTGGCGGACTTGTTCCGTCGCTACAACCTACCCCGCAGTGGGATGTTAGGCAAAGATTGACGTCCATGGTTCGAGTACCATTGGATACATGCCCTTTCGCTCAATTTTCAAAAAACATCTGTTAATTTTCCTACCTGCCGCACTCTGACGACCCTTCAACACTTTCTCTTCACATCTTTCATTCTAGCCAAAAACATTGTTGTTCACTCTTGGTGCCTCATGGTGATGAGCGAACATCTCCTTCTACTTGATTAATCGTTTAATGAATAACAATGTATTTATAGAAAATGTATTGACGGATAAAGGGTGTCCCACATCAAATTGCATCACGAAAAAACGCTGTAGAAGATTACCTAGTTGACCGAACCTTTTCAAACTTTCAGGCAATAAAACTTACGCTTAACTTCACTCATTAGATTGTGTATAACATCTGACTGCAGTTTCGTCTGTACGGAAACCCTCCTTTTCTTCATGTTTTCATGTCTTCACAATAGCCCAGATTTTGTTTTCAGTGGGCCTTAGCTCCAGTGCGTTAGGCGGGTTCATGTCCTTGGGTACGAAAGTGACCCCGTCGGCTTCGTATCACTCCAACACAACATTTGAAAAGTGGCAAGAAGCTATATCCGGCCAGAAGATCGTAGGGCCTTCGTGTTGCTTCAACAGAGGAAACAGAAGCTTCTGTAGACACTTTTTGAGGTCCCCGTTTACATTCCCGGTAGTGATGAACGACGCACTCAGTTTGTCACATAAGCAGATCGCGTGCTAGATCAGGTATTTCGTAGCAAATTTGAAAGTTTCCGCTTCCTTATTTCCACCGGAACATCAAGCTCGTTCTGGGTGGTGCAGAACAATAGCCTCGGAAGCTGCCGGAAGTCCGTCTTGACGTTAGTCTCATCATCCATGATGGGACAATGAGGCTTCGTCAGCATCTGGGTGTAGTTTCCGGGCCCGTGACTTTCCCACCGTATTTTACCGTTCGTCACGATTTTAAGTCTTCTGCACGTTATACGTATGCAGTCACTCCCGGTCCTTGGCTCTCTGAACGAAAGACTTGGACAAATTCAACTTTCTGGCTACATCTCTGACCGAAGCATTGGAATTCCTCCTTAACGCTTTCACGACACGCTTGTGACCCTGATCATTAATAGAACATTTCTTTTTCAATTCGGTGCTCAGAGTGTCGTAGTAACGTTTAATAACACGACTTACCGTTGACTGCACGATTCCGAGTAGTTTTTCAATGTCCCGAGGAGAGAGTTAAGGATTTTCCAGGTGCTTGCGCAAAATCAATTCGCGACGTTGCTTTTTGGGTGACGCCATTTTTTCCAATATTCGAAAAACGTACAGCGATAAAAAAATACAACAAAAAACACTCTAAACTACTTCTACCAATATTTTCAAGATAAAATACCGTATGAGTAATTTTCTGCAGTGTTTTTTCCATGATGCCATTTGACGTGGGACACTGTGTATGGCAAAGTACAGGCCAGACGGAGTAATCAATTGAATTCAATTCAGAAGAGTTGGAAGATGGTCAAATATCTCGGGAAAAGCCTGTTTCAGAATTCCAGCGTCTACAGGATCAATTTTAAAAGCAAAACTTCACCGGGTATCTTTCACGAAACTCGTGAATAAATAGTAAAGAGCTTGATTGTATTTAACCGGACAACGAGGCGTAGTCTTGCTCCGTAGAAGGTTTATTATGCACTAACTTACTATTTACAATCTTATAAATTTGTGTAGCGTCTACAATTGATCACTTCAAGTGGAGCACAATATTCCGGATGAGCGCAATTCAAATTCTCTCCATCTGTTGGCTCTTATCACTACATTATAGTGCTACCTTTTTTTTGTATATATTATATTCAATAAATCTAAAAAAATTAAATTTAGTTTTGACTTTAACATTTAGGTCATAAATTTTAAGTTCTTTTGATTGACGACTAACATTATTAACTTGGTGTGGTTTAATTTGGTTGAATAGTTCTAATTCACAAAAAAACTCGTCATTCCGGCCACCTTGAACTAAGTTGGTTGTTCAACACTTTGTACAATGCAATCTCTCCTAATCTCGGAACTCCAATTCATGGAACGTTTGGGCATCGTAGTAGTTCGTCAACAATCGGGTTGTTTTGGTTACCAGGGTTATTGGATTCGGAGTAGTGACAATTCTCGGAAAACTTTTTCAAACAGACGTATTTGATTGTGTAAACAAAGAGGGTAAGTAAGATTCAAACGTAAATTTCTTAAAACTCTCAGCACCCTCATGGAAACTAGCATCACCGTCATATTAGGAAAATGTTATTACATATGTTGGTGGCCACAGTTTGTATGAAAGTGCTAAGGGTTTCAAGAATTCAACGTTTGAATATTACTTCCCCTCTTTGTTTACAAAATCAGATAAGCCTGATTGAAAAAGTGCTCGGCTGGGGATACAAAAGGCTAGGTAGACCAGAAACATTACACGTAGAGTATTGGAATCGCAATTACCTGCTTGGTTTCCACGAAGGCCCCGAGCAAATTTCGGCTTGATGTCCAGGTCTCATTCTTCGGGTTCTGGATGATGATTCTCTGACATCGGTAGGAGCGCAATCTTTGCAGCAAGTAATTATACCATCCTTGCACGGGTGTACCTTGATTATCTTTCCAAACGGCCATTGGATCGGAGGTAGGTGGATTATCGTCCTTAATTACCACACCTCGTCTAGGTTCGATAGTGACTGGTGTCGTGCATCTGGTTGCCCATACCTGGAACTGCTCGAAGTTCTCTGGGTACCATCTGGACTAGATTCTTTGGAACCGCTTCTGAGTGAGCTCATAGTGTGAGAGGCAAAATATCATACAGATTGTGTTCGGGTACGGCTTCGAAGCTGGTTCCGATCAAGAAGTGACCCAGCGTCAGAACTTCCAAAACCGGCGGATCGGTTGGGATTGGAACCAGGGGCCTGAAGTTTTAGCACTTAAACATCCTAATTTGGGCTAACAGGGAGCACATGTCTTCGTAAAGGGCGATACGGTCAAAATTTGGTCAATATCAACTTGACGTATTTCTTTCAATTTTGCATTTAAAAAACCTGAACACCCCTCATTTTGAAGGTGTGTGTGTGTGTAGAATGTTGCTCCTATTTTGATTTTGGAATTCACTCTTCAGTTGTCAAAATGCCGTCCAAGCAAGAAGAGCAGCGTATCAAAATTTTGCTCGCGCATCGCGAAAATCCGAGCTACTCGCACGCAAAGTTGGCAAAATCGCTAAAAGTTGCCAAATCAACCGTTACAAATGTAATTAAAGTGTTTGGGGAACGTTTGTCGACAGCCAGGAAGTCTGGATCGGGGGGAAATCGAAAACCGGAAGCCGCTGAGACGACAAAGAGAGTTGCCGGTAGTTTCAAGCGAAACCCTAACCTATCTCTCCGAGATGCCGCAAATAAGCTGGGTGTATCGACAACAACCGTGCAACCACCCAAAAAACCAGCCGGACTATCGACTTACAAGAAGGTAGTGACTCCAAATCGCGATGATAAACAACATACGACGGCCAAAGCGCGATCCCAGAGGCAGTACACGACGATGCTGACGAAGTTTGACTGCGTGATAATGGACGACGAAACCTACGTCAAAGCCGACTACAAGCAGCTTCCGGGACAGGAGTTTTATACGGCAAAAGCAAGGGAAAGGTAGCAGATATTTTCAACACACGAAACTGTCAAAGTTCGCAAAGAAATATCTGGTTTGGCAAGCCATCTATACCTGTGGCTTGAAAAGCAGCATTTTCATAGCTTCCGGGACTGTCAACCAAGAAATTTACGTGAAAGAGTGTTTGAATAAACGTCTGCTGCCTTTCCTGAAGAAACACGGTTGTTCCGTACTGTTTTGGCCGGATTTGGCATCTTGCCATTACGGTAAAAAGGCCATGGAGTGGTACGCCGCCAACAACGTGCAGGTGGTTCCCAAGGACAAGAACCCTCCCAACACGCCAGAGCTCCGCCCAATTGAGAAATACTGGGCTATTGTCAAGCGGAACCTAAAGAAGACCAAAAAACTGCTAAGGACGAGCAGCAGTTCAAGGCAAACTGGCTTTCTGCGGCGAAGAAGGTGGACAAGGTGGCTGTACAAAATCTGATGGCAGGGGTCAAGCGTAAGGCCCGGCAATTCGGATTTGGAAAAGCGGTAGCCTAACTGAATATTTTTCCTGAATTTTATACTAATTGAACTTGAAAAAGAAATTTAATTTGATTTTTTAAATAAACGATTTCACCGATTTACACGCGTTTTCCCTTGACCAAATTGTGACCGTATCACCCTTTAGCAGCCAATCTCGCGCAACAAGTGTTTTTGGTTGATTTGACGGCTGTCTCTAACAGCCCGAAAAAAATGAGGCGCTTGAAGAGGGAGGAAACGCCAGATGATCTAGTTTTATGCACACGAGTCAAATTTTTGTTGGATTTCAGCATGCTATAGATTCTGTGCAGCTCATTACTTGCTCCTTTGAAGGCGGTACCGTTGGCGCTGTGGATTCCGCAGACGGAAAGGTCGGTCTAGGTATGCTGGAAACAAGCTCTATGTGTACGGCATGGTAAAGCATATTAATATGGCAACGTATGCTTTCGTTGATATCCGATTGCAAATCGGCGACTTGATGTCGATCCCGCATTCGGTCTCATCGGTGTTACACGTGAGGTTGGCATAGCAGCAATGCTCTGCTTTATCAGGACAGGCCTGCTGCGGAAGCATGTATGGCCTTGATGATACACACGGCGAACAAGGTTTTCGGCACCGATAACCGAAAATTTCAGGCGTATTGAGGCGGGCATCAACTGGGGACCTCCATTCAGCAGCATTTCGTGGTAGTGATGTGCCAATAGAGCTGATAATGGATGTTTTGACGAATGTGCAATCGTTTTCTTAGCGTTCTCGCGAATACCGTTGTTGTAAAGTCTTCCCCCAACTAGTATCACGCCGTCTTGAGTTACCCTTGCGTTAAGCCACTTCAGTGATGACGATAATGCAACTCGTTTACTTGAGGCAGTAATTCCCACCCAAACCATCACCGAAGCTGTATGGCGTATCTGGCTACCCAACAAACATCGGTGTTGAATTAGAGCTTGTTCAAGCAAATTTGGAGAAGCTGTTCAGCTGTTTCTTCAAGAATAGCTCAATAGCTTCTCCAAATTTGTTTGAACAAGCTCTAATTCAACACCGATGTTTGTTTGGTATATTCATTAGAGGAATCCTTCGGTAAAAACCGGTTATTGCTCCACAGTGCAAATTTTCTCATCGGTGTATGAAATTGCACGATGACGTCCATTACCGAACTCCATCAACAAAAATCTTTGATTTCCGGCACCGATTATCTTTCAACCTGTCATATAGGTAGTGGTTCTTTGAAAATTTAAAAGAACGTAGTCCGAAATCCTCACGATGAATAGTTCGTACTGGTTCAGAGTCGATTATCCATGATTTCGCCATTTTTCGGATTGACCGTCTAGAATTTCGATTAATCATTTGACGAAGTATACTTCGGTTCTGAGGGCCCTCGCAGTTCTTTATCTGCCTCTTCCTGAACGATTCTCCACATTTCCAAACCTAATTTATCGTTTTATAGCATTCCAAACTGTTCGTATTGATATTGTCAATGTCCTAGCGATAAACACAGGAGGATTTCCTTGCTTATACACCTCAATCAACGCCCTTTGTAGTGTATTTGGTTTCATTGTGAAACTATCCGTGAATGAATTCAAATGAAAACTTTTGCATTGATGAACCAAGGTAAAATACGCTTTAGATGTGCTCATTTTAGCATCTGTCAAATTCGAAGTAAAATCACTGAGAGAAAAAACACTAACAATATTTCCTCACCCTGGTGACATTTTAGCGACAAATATTGACATTTTCTTCCAATCTTATTTTGGTGTAGTAACCTGTCACGGTCCATGCTTTACGTAGGATTTTCAACTTCTGGCCTTTGAACTTCCCGTATACTTCCAGCGATTGGTATTTCCTCTCCAGCGTGTAAAAAAACACCATTATTGTCGCATCATCGATGAAGCTCATGGAATATATGCTGCCGGCTATCGAAGGAACCTCGAAATGTTCGCACAGATCCGTGTGCACAAACTCCAGCTTGTCATTAGCTCGACTCTCGCTACAAAAGAACGTGAGTGCTTACCTTGGATACCCGGCGCGCATTTCAAATCATCGGTGTTCTGGAACTGAATTCCATCCGCCAGATCTTGGATTTTCTTCACGCATTACACTGTGTAGGCCTTGTTCTCCTCTCGTCGGTTGACTTGGTACAGTCCTCTTTCTGCATTTCCCATTATGTGTCAAAAATTGGCAACATTCTTTCGTGAACAATACATTGAGCCCCTTGGCGCACATCCGTGCTTGCTAATTGTGATATTGGAGACCGACGATGTCTTATACAAAAACAAAACTGTCTTTTCCAAATCATGCAGCCTTCTATGTATGATTGCAAAAATTGAAACATTCGCTTTGCTCATTGTTTGCCACCTTTTAAACTTTTGAGTGTATTAACAAAAAATCGGAACCTATCATGATGTTATCGTACATTATACCGCAATACAAATTAAGTAAGAAAAGTCAGAAATCACCTTAGGTGGATGAATTTTTATTTAATTTTAGTTCAGGTGATTCATAGGAACGTAGCGTACATCTGGCTCTGGACCTAGGCAGATGGCCTATCAAATAGTAACCTGGGTTCAGCGCCTCGTCCTGTCAGTGTTCGTTCAAAGTGCAATAACAGATCAGTTAATTTGTGGTCAGCTGAAATTATGATCGGATATTTGACATTGTATGAGTATGCCCAATTTTTCCTACCTTTCATGCGCATAGTCCCTTGGCTGTCTAGAAAAAGGGTGAAGAGCAGAAAAATTTACTTTCACTGGTAGTTCCATACCATTCTGCAATAGTTCTTTATCATTAAAAGACGCCAACGAAAATCAATTCACGCAATCCAGCGTGTACACAACGAAAGTTTAATTTGATTATTGTTCCAATAAGCTACTATTATTATCGATTATTTAATTACTTCCGATGATCGACGCCATCGTGTGTGGCACCTTCATCTGACTTGATTCCATTGGCTCTTCGTCTTCGAGTGCTTCAACAGGAACTTGCTGCCAGTGTTCGTCTTCTGCTTCTGAATTCATCTAGTCCATGTCACCAAGGCAAGTGCGTCATTAGTTCGCCAAGTATAAGGCCATGGAAAGGACAAACTTCAGGATTATCCTCACTTCACACGTGATTTCAGTTGTAACGTGCTAGAACTTTCAATGCTGTTGACGTGTGATTGGTCACGTACGTTGTCCATTTGCGGGGATGAGTGGAAATTTCCGGTATTCATCTGATACATGAACATTATCATATATCTGCCTCAATAGACTGGCTTCATTCGTGTTACTCTAATTGGCACTGTTCTTATTAAAAGTGGCCGGAGAATTGAATGCCGTTGCCCCGTCTAATTACGTAAAATTTTTGATTAATTTTTCCCACTGTGCAACATTTTGGGGTAAGACAGTAATCAGTTATTAACATTTAGAGCTAATTTATTAATTCCGGCTTGAATCTTCTGCCATATTTAAACTTAAAGCTTAATGATTGGGAAACTAGGAGAATTTAAAATTAACACTTCATTTGATCACTTTTAAAAAAATAAAAAATAAAACCTTGAAACACTTTTTTTCAAATTTTTGCTAGTAAACGCGAGCAAATTCCTTTTAATTCTACTATCTTTTGACAGATAGGCCTATTTCGTCTTCTACGTACAGACTTCTTCAGTGTCGAGGGCTCGTGAAAAAAGTGAAAGTTAAAGCTTAATATTTTGCTTGACTATCAACAAAATAAATTTGGACAAAAACCATTTCATTGCGAAGCTTTATTACACAGTAAGACCATTTAAAGAATATTGGCTTAGGCACCCAAAGTACAGCGAGATACGAACGATTGCAGCTAGATTTAACAATGATTGATTCATACTTTCATATGCAACAAGTTTTGTCTGCGGAAATTTGCGGATAATTATGATTTTTTAACGTTAAAAAAGTGCATTTGTAAAAGGTAACACCCCAATATCTCAAAATATATAATAGATACAATAGACTATTTTTAGTAAATTTGTGTGTATTCATAGGATAAATAAAAGTATAAAACATTTCAAATTTGCAGAAAATCGCCACGAGATGTCGTGTTCAAAGAATTTAAGTTTCTCACTTATAGATTAATTAATCATCAAATTTTTAACTCCATAAGATGAAGACTATTTCATGGAAAAACTTTGCTGAAGAGACTATAGCAAAAAAATTCGGGATTCAAAAAATTTCGATCACGATTTTGCGCCTTTGGAAACAGTATGCAATGGTTAGTTCATTTTCACCTACTTTTAGTTTATTTGACTCTTTTGTTCCTCTGAGTGTAGTCAAAAACGGAAAGGTAATATCACGAAAATGTGGGAAGTCGACGTTAGGTACAATCATGATTACCTGATTTCGAGTACATCTTACTTACTGTTGCGTAGAATCATAGTGGGAAGTTCCATTCGAATTGTTCGCAAGAAAATGTAAACCACCGTCACCCGATTTAGTTGAGATCCGATATACCCTTGAGATGAGTGAAAAGAACTTCATGTTGGATAGTTTTTTCTTACCGTATTCATCTACTTTCAGGAGTAACGGCGATCGCACCTGCATTGGAAAACAGACCGAATGAAGTGACGAAAGCAAGCGACGAACGTGCGTAGTGTCGAACGAAGCATCCATCGAAGAGTGATAACACAGGCAGAATAAACGAATCCAGATGGTGAATGCTCTACTTTGCGAATGATTTCAATTTTATTTCTGAAAACCTTGAGATATTTGCTAGCAGTTATCCAGAATCTTTCAAGGTGTTCTTTAGGTCACTGTCAAACAAATCACGTTAATTAACTCTATGGAAGAAGTTAACCAAGCAAGCTAAAATGTGTGATAAGTAAAATAGTTTTATTTAAAATGTGTATTAAATCAGTATAGTATAATCAATATTATTTAAAAAATATATTATAAGGTCAATATCTAGAATAAAGAATGCAGCAAGAAAACTTTTTAGTGCAGTCTTTATTGCAGCCTTTCAATTTTCTTCATCAACTTCAATCTACTATCTAATCTAATCCAATCAGTGAAAATGACGTCCAATTAATGTTTGTTTTTTTGGGACAATATTAATATAAAAAGACATAACATCAAAGCAGGCCAGACCTGCTGCGATGCATTAACCGCAAAGATGATTCTGTAAATGAAATGGATTCAAATAGATTAATTTGAACCACAACGCATTTGGTGATACTACAGGGAAGAAATTATGCAGGGACATATCGTACTATATGCTCCGAGTTATGACAAACAAGAATAGAATTCCTAGCAAAGTAATAATAAGAAGCTGGTATCACTTCAGGAACAAGATTTCTTATCACAAATATCATTTTGAACTCACCTGTTATCACTTAACAAATCAAATTATCAACATTGAATAATCTTGTTCTCATCTGTTATCAATTTTTAACGACGATTTTGGGCGAACGTTACTGATTACATGAAAAACTATGAATATTAGTAGTATGCTATTGATATGCCATTGAGATTTTCGCCAGAAGCGATACTTTTGTTATTAGTGATTTTCAGGCTGAATGATAGCATATTAAGTGATCTAATAAGGATAATCTAAAATGAAGATCTTACTATCAATTTGGTAGAAACCTTTGCTCGGAATGAGAAGCAAGAATAATATTTTCGTCACTCAAACAATCGCAAGGGCATTTAGTTCCGTGGTTTGAAAATGTAATTCTAGGAAGATTAGGGCCATAGTGAGCCAACGGGGTGGTAATGAGTAGCCAACAAAACTATGCAATCTTGAATAAAATATGGAACGCAAAACACTTTTGGGACTATCTGAAAATCTAAAAATAAAACTACTAGAAAATAGGCTAGAAATAGGCCAATCTGTCAAAAGATAAGCTCGTAGTAGAATTCAAAGGAATTTGCTCGCGTTTACTAGCGAAAATTTGAAAAAATGTTCCAATGTTTTATTTTAAAAAGTGATCAAATGAAGTGTTAATTTTAAATTCTCCTAATTTCCCAATCACAATCGTTCTACTAAAACAAGTTTTTTTTTAAATACTAGAAAATACCTTTAAAATTGCCATATATTGCCACTGTGCTAGTTGATTCTCAGAAGATGAAATAATGATAATTTTGGATTATCACAAAATTAGCATCGAGCGTTTCAATGTATGTATCTGTAATGTATGCACTGGAACCTTTAGTTCTTACTTCAGCTTTTATATTTAGCACTAATGGCAATTTTGTTTTGTTTCAATAGTTGGTAAAAGAACACGTTTAATAACATTATGGACGAAATGAGCACGGCTAGTCAACGTGAAATGAGCATAGCTGAATGTCAGTTTGACAAATGCATTGTTGATTGGATTACAGAGATGTTATCAAAAAGAGAAATATCAGCAAACCTCGGAAACACATTCATCAGTGTTAGAGCATTTTAAGGGTACCCGCAAGGAGGTGTGTTATCACCTCTATTGTGGTCTTTAATAGTTGATGATCTTTTCAAAAATCTGATATCTCTAGTTGGCTTGCAGACAATAGTTGGCTTCGCAGATGATGTAGTCATAATAGTACGTGGAAAATATGACGATATCATCGCAAACAGAATGCAAATTGCTTTAAATTTTGTCTCATCGTGGTGTGATAGGAAGGGCTGAACATAAACCCTTCCAAAACAACTATTGTGCCATTTACATGAAGGAGAAAATACTCATTTGAAAATATAACATTGAAAGGTACCCTTTGGAACTTTCAGATACTGTCAAATACCTTGGAGTAACCTTTGACAGCAAACTTAATTGGAATACACATCTAGAGCAGATTATAACCAAATCTACCAATGCTCTATGAATAAGTAAAAGAACAACTAAAGCCGAAGATGATTCATTGGATTTACTCGGTAACCTACGCTTCATTGATCTGGTGGCCAAAAACGAAAGAGAGATTTGCTCAGAGAAAGTTAGAAAGACTTCAAAGACTAGCAACTTTTTCAATCACCGGTGCAATGAGAAGTACACCATCAAAAGCATTGGATGCTTTACTATACATACTACCATTGCATCAAGTCGTACAACTACGAAAATTAATTAGCAAGCGTGTAAAAGAGCGCTATGAGAATAGAAAAGATCTATGAACCTTCTTTGATGGTGATCTAATAGGACATCTAAGCATCTCTAAAAACTATTAAACTAAATTCTTTAGTTACGAACAACGAAGATTGGATGAAAAAACATGCAACTTCGACCGTGCATATCAAGTATTTGATCCTGATCGTGATTCGTGGGCATGCGGTGGTCCGAATATGCGTCTAGGATCGATAGTTTTCTTTTACAGATGGTTCAAGAATGAACGATCAAGTTGGAGCAGGAGTAACTGGTCCAGGGATAGACATGTCAATTCCGATGGGCAGGTGGCCTACTGTGTTCCAAGCTGAAATTCAAGCAATTCTGGAATGTTCTGCTATATGCTTGCGTAGAAACTATAAACATTCAAATATATGTATTATGTCAGACAGTCAAGCACCTCTTAATGCTTTAAAGTCAGCAACATGCACATCTAAGCATGTTTGGGAATGTGTTCAATCACTTCGAAAGTTGTCTTGTTGTAGTCAATCTATACTGGGTTCCTGGTCACTGCGGAATTAGTGGAAATGAACGAGCCGATACACTAGCAAGACTCGGATCGTCTCTTCAGTTCGAAGGACCTGAGCCCGTTTGTAGTTTATCTGCTTCTTCTCTTAGAATGGAGCTAAAAGCCTGGGAATCTTCGAAAGTGAATGAAAACTGGAACAACACTTTTTCAGCTAGGCAATCAAAGTGGTTCATTACTCCAAATATTTCTATGACTTGCAAAATACTAGATCTATCTAAGAAAGATCAAGCACATATTCTGGTCTTTTAACAGGCCATTGTCCGAGCCACTATCACTTGAAGGTGATTGGAAAACATCAAGATGATTCATGTCGCTTTGTGGCATGGAAAAAGAAGACTCGGAACATTTATTATGCCACTGTCCGGCAATTTTCATTAAAAGAAATCAGTTCTTCGACAAACGGCTAATAGAACCCCTTGATATTTGGAGAACAAATCCCAGTACAGTAGTGCAATTCATTCGAAGTGTAATGCCGTGCTGGGATAATGCTCTAAGTCAAGCGTTGACGACCACTCCTAACAATAGTGGTACGTCACCTGGACAGAGCTAAAAAAAAGGGGATATATCACAATAGATCTAAAAAATGGTCGCAGTAATGAAAATACCCGACAAGGAATAAAAAATAAATAAAAAAATGTCAGTTACTTTGTTTACCTACGGTAGTGCTTTGTTTATAGTGAAGGTGCGGACATATTAAAAAATAAATCCGGTCGAAAACGGCTTTAAATGCAACTATGGCCACTATCAAACGAGATGGAACATCAACAAACGAGCCGCGAAGGACCATGGCATTCAAAAGCCTCTGATGAAATATAGTTGGGATAGGAGGTAAATGTATTCGTTCATTTAAAACTGACAGACAGACAGACAGACAGACAGACAGACAGACAGACAGACAGACAGACAGACAGACAGACAGACAGACAGACAGACAGACAGACAGACAGACAGACAGACGCAGCAGACAGACAGACAGACGGACGAACAGACAGACGGACAGACAGACAGACAGACAGACAGACGGACAGACAGACAGACAGACAGACAGACAGACAGACAGACAGACAGACAGACAGACAGACGAGACAGACAGACAGACAGACAGACAGACAGACAGACAGACAGACAGACAGACAGACAGACAGACGAGACAGACAGACAGACAGACAGACAGACAGACAGACAGACAGACAGACAGACAGACAGACAGACAGGACAGACAGACAGACATGACAGACAGACAGACAGACAGACAGACAGACAGACAGACAGACAGACAGACAGACAGACAGACAGACAGACAGACAGACAGACAGACAGACAGACAGACAGACAGACAGACAGACAGACAGACAGACAGACAGACAGACAGACAGACAGACAGACAGACAGACAGACAGACAGACAGACAGACAGACAGACAGACAGACAGACAGACAGACAGACAGACAGACAGACAGACAGACAGACAGACAGACAGACAGACAGACAGACAGACAGACAGACAGACAGACAGACAGACAGACAGACAGACAGACAGACAGACAGACAGACAGACAATAATGGGATATTTCATGTAAATTTTAGTCAGATAACGCATGAACCTAGCTTGTTGTATGAAAGATTGCAAACATTATTGTATGGCACATGAAACATTGCAAACGATGTTGTTGCTTACGCCTCGTTTTGCTTGGAAATTTTACGCGCTTGTTAAAATTAATTATTTTTCCTGGGAATATTCACTGCCGTGAGTTGAGCCATTTATTCACTTTGTTGTTCCTAGGTCCATACGAAGAGATTCGAGGTGTTTGTGTTGAAAGGCCGACGACAGGTAGGATCTGTGGCATCCACGGCGAGATGACTGCTATCCACAGCAAGCATTTGTATGTTAGCTTCTGCACAGATAAAAAGAAACATTGAATTTTCTGCGTTATCTAATGCACATAAAGGGAATGCTAGATTTGCCAGAGAATAATGGGATATTTCATGTAAATTTAAGCCAGATAACGCCTGAACCCAGCCTGTATGAAAGATCTGTATGAAAGATTGCCAATATTGTTGTATGGCACATGAAAAGTTGCAAACAATTTCGTTGTTTACGCCTCCTTTAGCTTGGATCTAAACGAGGGGATATTTTATACGCATGTTAAAATTAATTTTTTTTTCTGTGTGGGCAAATACTTCCACCAATGCTGATTGACGAAATATTTAAAGAAAGGTGCCCCTCCGGACACAATTTTTGTATGCTATTCCTCCGGTTGGATGACCGTGACTGATTTCAACTTCTGGTTTGAACTTTTTGTGATGCACACACGCTCGACGTCTGATAATCCGGTTCTTGTTCTGTTGGATGATCACTGCCCCCATAGCATAGCATAGCATAGCATAGCATAGCCTAGAACATTTGCACAAAGCGTGGGGGAGTCACCGAGATAAGTCGTTCCAATTCCACTCAATATTTCGTCAAAAACGTTAAGTGTTGTAGACCCGCTTCTCTCTGCGCACCTGGCCACGTTCTTACAACTGTTTGAAAATTTGATAATTGTCTTGACATCTATTGCCGAAAGTGTTGGGAATCCATACAATTTTCATAACCGTTCACGAGGTAAAAAAGCGTGTTTCAAAATTATGTATAAAGAAATTGATTATTTTTTCTCATTTTCATTTTGCAGTGTTTGGTGGGGCAATGAGAGCGCAAGTCAGTTCAAAGCCTATGAGGAAGGATGGATAATGGCGAACTAGTCTATTCAGACCACATGAACTCTATGGGAAGGAAAAAGGATAGGTTATGGTAGGTGGTTAAGGTTGGGCGTTTCGGACCGGTCGAAATTACTGCAAAAAGATAATCATATAAATCGTTAATTTCCAAATCCGCATTACAATGACATACGGTTAATCCCAAAAACAGAGATAGCTGTCACGATGTATGGTTTTTAATTAAAATATATTTTATATATTTTAATTACAATAGAGTTGACAATTGAGGGGGAGTAATTTTTCAAATAATAATAAGCTTTTTACCAAAATACCATGTTACTTTGAAATTTTATGCACATGCATAGTTAATAATATTATAAATGGGGGCTTCAAAAGGTGAGTTGACAACTTCGAAGGACGGTGCGACCGACCTCTGGTCCTCACAAGTTCCTATCTCACGCCTCCACGAGTCATATGATCACAAAAGACTGCCAGATGAAACATGGAGACGCTGGTTGGCGTAGCCTGGGCAATGTTGTCATTTTGACAATAGCGAAGTGAGGGGCGCGACCTGCAAATCATACCATAATTTTCCATACTCGTATCTTTCAGGTCTTCCAGGTCATCATTGTAAAAAATGTTAACATTTAAAATTCATTTTTTTCTCATGGCTGTCAAACATTGTTTAAGTTTTCTGGTTTATAATGGATGCGCAATTTTGTCTACAATTGCAAAAAAAAAAACAGTCGGTACACATGTAATTTTCAGTCAATATTATAATATCCCTTTACTATATATATTATTTTATATGACATTGTTTATTCATAACTATTATCATTCATCTTTATCATCATCATTACCCTTTTTATCATTACTTGTGCATATATTATTATTTGTTATATATATTCGTTTTATATTTCATAGGTTACATATTTATGTATGTTTGTAAATAATAGCCCAGCTTACACACGCTGTGTGGTATTGATGTTGTTGCTGATTTTAACTGAGTTTACAACTTTGAGGACTACTATCATTTTCATCATTTTTGTATTAAATTTTTATATGTATTGTTATTTTGTAGGTCCATGTATTGTGTATTTATATTTTTGTAGGTCCAATCATTTTTATTCTCATACCATGAATTTGTAATATGTTTCCTATTGCTTCCCATTCCATGCTATTTATTAGGTAGATTTTTGATCACATGAAGCTTCAACCATCGTTTCGCCCGTTACTAATTTTTAACTGACGTCTTTTTTTTTCAGTTGCATATTGATTGTTTACAGGCAATGTTAATTGTCGTAGCTATTGTTTCTATTAATATTATTTTTCAGGAAATCCCCGACGAAGGTGCACTTCGTATCATATGTGTTCGTAATTTATCAATTTTGATCACCCGTAACGCTTGTTGAGCGTATCCCAGGGATAACCCTTTCCCTATTAATTAATTACCTGTGACACATATGAGGGGTCGTAGAGGTCTCTGCATCTCTCTTAAGTGTGTTGGACTAACATTCCCTCCCACTCCCCTACAGTTGCAAGGACGTTGTTTTGAGTTCTTCAACAGGAATTCCTCTTGATTACGTAGTATATCGTAAATTGCCAATGCGCACTGTAAGAGCTCCGTTTTTCTTCAAAACTATAATGAAGTAAGCAAAATCTCCTCTCGGTAGAAAGCTTTGATACAAGCATAGCATCTTGGGGTACCATTTCCATTTTCATCTCATCTCTTAGCAATTCTCGCAAATTGAAAACAAAAGATCGGCGCGTAACCATCGGATTTATAATTTTTTATTTAAATGTAATGTTAAGTATTTTTGGAAGTTGAAAGTAACTCAATAACAAAAGGAATAAATAGATTCACACATCAAAGTCCTATAATTTCGAATATTATGAATAATGGATCATGAGATGAAAAATGGAACAGGTTCCCTTATGTGATAATGCTTTCCAAAAGTGCGCTATGTTGTGATAATATACTATGCAGGTTTTTCAACTGCGTTTAAATGATCAAGTGCAACATTTTTACTATTCGCAAATCCTGTACTTGACCATCGATCATCATCTCAGTATAATAATGTTTGTTGATAGGAAATACTGGTGGATTTTCAAAAGCATTTTTGGGCTGCATTATCACTGATCTGGCAACACTAGTGTGCTTCTTTCCAAAATGGTAAAGAACCAGACCAGCCCTGGGACCTGGTAGTTGAAGTTAAACTACCTCAAGGTTTTGCCAGAGCCCAGGGTGAGTTGACAATTGAGGGGGAGTAATTTTTCAAATAATAATAAACTTTTTACCAAAATACCATGTTACTTTAAAATTTTTAATAATATAAATGGAATAAGTTACTTACTATGTGAAATAATACTTCTCTGATTGTCTGTTCGTTTTTTTTTTGAAGCCTTCCCATATGAATATCCTGTTGGAAGCCAAACACCATGCCACCAGCCGGATGTTTGGTTTGAAATTTGAATTTCACTTTTTCCGGAACGTTCTCCATTTTCTGCGGTGAAATGAACCGGTCCGTGTGGCTGTTGGCCACAGCATCGATGCTGAAAAGCTTTTCGTCGGAGAACAGGGTACGCGTATTTCGTCTACAATGTGCAGACTTCTTCATTGTCTGGAGTCGAGTTATTAGTACGAGACACTGAAGAAGTTTGCACATTGTAGACGAAATACGCGTATCTGTCAAGATAAGCCAAGGTAGTTGAAATTAAATGAATTTCCACTAATTTTTGTTTTCTCCTTTCTAGTGTGATATTAGCATATCATTTGCAATGTCGTCGCATCACTGAAAATGTTTGTAACGCAAAATTTAATACTAACTGTTGTTGCAAATTCAACTCCATTTTGAAAATTTTACAAAATCAAGTACACACACAGTAGACGCTGTACTCAATATGGCGTAACTTTTACAAATGTCAAGCTATCAAGCTAAAAATTTCATAGAATTTCAATGACAGATGTGGAAACCTCAAGAGATAAGAAAACTCAAATCGGGTTCTGAGAGTGCCACACGATGATTCCGGGAATTTTTTTAATCAAGGTAGTATGCTAAGATAAGTGTTTAACCTTCTAGTTGCAGATATTCCCAAAATAGTTAGGAACTCAGAATTTGCTGGCAATTTTTCAATTTCATGTGTGAACCTCAAACACCAACACGCATGCAATAAAATTTAAAGACGAGTTGGAAATTTGCAAACTTAGCCTTAATGTATCGCTTTTTTTTGCCATTCCAAAGCATCCAATCGTGTGGTGTGAGGCGAGCACAACGATATGCTTATGCTCCCGGGCAGTCGAATGGAATTCCCATCCGAAAAGACATGAGAATGTATCGGAAATCGAACCCTTGATCTCCGGATTGGAAAACCGATGCGTCCATGGGTTGATGGATACATCTTTTAAACAATATACTACAATGATCCCGAACACGATGCTGATTAAGTAGTTGCGGATAAAATTTACGTCAACTAAGTAGCCAGCAAATATAAATTTGTTTTTACGTCGTCGCATCTTCAAGTAAGCAAGCGAAAAAAATAAATAAAACCAACTGCTTCATGCCGTGATTTTAATTTTGGCTACCGCGTCTTATTTACGAGCAAACCACCTAAAATGCTGCACGAAAACGAAGTACCGCAGCCCTCACCTATGGCCGTTCAAGTGGAAGAACCACTTGCGGCAATGTCATAATATTTGGATTTTTTTTCTGCTGTCATCGCACTACCCTTTCCCCATTACTTGCTTACCTGGTCCTGAACCAGTGATTCTTTTGTATTCCTTCTGAATGTAGAAGTTTTTTTTTTTTGGCGCTTGCGTTTGTCGTTAATCACCCGGTAGATTGCTACACCAACGACCGACGACGGAGGGGTGGAACTAATTCGGAAACGCATGTGATTTCCATCCACCACGATAGGTATCGGCAGAGATTTGGACGTTTTTTTTGCGTTGTTGTGTTGTCTTTTGCAATGACTTGTCATAGGAGGCATTTAATTTAATGCCAATTTTCACGGGATACTAACAGCAGAGCGGTTGATCTTGAACCGATCGAAACTGGGGTATAGTGAATCCGCAACGAGGCCAGTAACTCCAGTTCTGATGGGTTAAATAATGATGTTTTTGTTTATAGGGGTTTGCTATTTTTATTTTGAAAATATTCATGACATGCTTGGTTTTTTTTGAGTATGAAAAAGCTTAGAATGGAATGGAATGAATTCAATTAAGCTTCGAAAAGTTCTCGAGTACTTTTTCAAACACACGTATTTGATTTTGTAAACAAAGAGAGGATGTAAGATTCAAATGTTAAATTTTTGAAGCTTTTAGCACTTTCATGCAAACTAGGGCCAGCGACATAATGGATAACATTTCCCGAACATGATGGTGATGCTGCTTTTCGTGAAGGTGCTGAGAGTTTTGAAAAGGTACTCGAGAATTGTACAGTCCACGACGCCATTGTTTACCTATGAATTACTAGGCACAACGATATTATTCCAAAAGTAAACATTGTTGGATGTTAGACGAAAAAATGTTACGTTTTGACCAACATTAATCTGGTATGTTGTTATGCAATGATTCAACGCAAAAGATCATCTTCAATTATCCTATATCACCTGAGCTCAATAGCCTGTTAAGTTGAACCCCACCATCACTCTCACCTAAACCTAAACCCCGCAGATACTTGACACGTGACAACCCCAAACGAAAACGAACCTCGACCAAAAATTCAAATCGCTTACCTCATGCCGTTTGGCGCGCAGATTCTTTTGCACAAACTGAGGTTCTGCATGCTGACCAACTGTTGAGTGCCAACGCGCCAAGCTTCAATTTAGTTTGATCTGTCGGGCTGGACGGATGTGTGTCTGAGATTTTCGGTGATTCTGTGATTTCTAGTGGGTCCAGCAAGCAGTTGTACGAATACCGAATACCAGTGACGTCAACTATGGCTTATATTGCTTGGAGAAGAAGGCGTGGATCTGCGCAATTAGGATCTGCATCGATTGTCTTATCAATTTTCCTGACGGTGCTGATTGAATATGCCGCTGAAATCAGTGCAATTGAAAGTGAGTGAAATTCTGGTAGACGTTCTAACGAATATTTTGGACGTGAAGTAAATACTTGAAGATGCTGAAGTTTAAAAAAACGGAATATCCAACAAATGCTTTGGCAAGAAGACAAACACAATTTTCAATTGATTCGTTAGGAAGGCGTCATAAGAAGTGGAGGTCGCTGAGTACGTCAGGTCAAAAATAAACTGGAAATTATGAGAGGCTCTTCAGATTTTAGTTCCGCACGAAAAGTGATTTTAGCACCTACGGGTTTGGTCTTGTGAACTTGTGATTTAGTTACGTTGCCTGTATGATGGTCATGATGGAAGGTCATATTCAAGATTGCGGCTTGCGTGTTAAGATCTGCGATCGAAAGGCCTGTGTATCTTTGTGTTCAAACTGACCCTCGGCAAACTGTTTATGGTTGTGATGAGATGATATAATTGGTGACGTACAATTTTTAGTTAATTAATGATGACAATGACAACGCATTAAATGTGCATCTTTACCACGAACTGTACCGGCTATGGATGAATGGCTCTCTATTGGTTGAATTATTTCTTACAATATGTTAAAACATTGAATCCAGAATAATTAACATGAGTAATGCTTCGTCTGTTGTCTGCTGCTGCTGATTAACGCCACAAATACTAGAAGGAAAGATGTGCTCCTATCCGAACCGATAACGTGAATTTCCCTTCCTCCACTCTAAGTTCGTGAAGCCACAGCAGCTGCGGCCTGAACATAGGACCGGGTGTTGGAATGTGACACACCGGGAGGACGTCCGAAATGGGTGAATGCGTTGGAGGGCTGTGCGTTCTCCTTGCATCAACAAGGTGCTCTTACCTGTAAGGACAACCAACGTTGTAAGGATTTCGGATTTCATGGTGAACACAGTTTCCAAAATCGTAATCTATTTCGAATCACTCCTTTTTCACATCCGTCTCTTTCAATGGCCCTCACTTGAATCCCCCGTCCTCTCCTCACTCCCTACCACTCCCTACATGCTACTCTCGCCATTCTCGGTTATGTTCACTCTCCCTAGCTAACATCGCACAAGGGATGCGTCACTCCCTACACCCCCCTTAAAACTTCTTGATGTAATGTGGCAAGTAATGATCGAACCAAGACGGCTTCTTTCGTTTCCGCTTCTCTGGTGGAGCTAAGGATCGTGCTTTGGATTTTTCTGTAGAGATACCACTACAAGAACCCGAGACCAGATCGTTTGGACATTCGCATCTTTCTACACCTGCATTACTGTCACCGAAAATTGATGGCTCTGGTTTTTTCTATTTTCTTAATGTGTGCCGTATTTCTTCTGTACTCCTTTTCATTTGTCAGTGATTTAACTATCACGTCCGCTCCCCGCTTCCTAGGGACCACCATTCCTCATTTACGAATGCTGTACTCAATTTATTGTCCTTTTTCATTCGTTTGAGAAGTACAGTATCACCCACGACAATATCTTTAACCGTTGCTCGTCTTTTGGCGTCGCTGTATTCTCTCCCTTTCTCCTTCCGCATTTAGTCCTAATCTCTGGTATCCTCATCTTCCCATGAATTTGTTAAAGACGTCCAAAAATCAGTTGAAGTTCCAAGTCCCCAGTCAGGGGATTTTTAAAGTTCCAATCGTCAGTCTTGTCCAAGTTCCTGGGAAATTTGCAGACGCTTGAGAATTGTTCTGTTCTGGCGCTCCACCGCTCCGTTCATTTGAGGTCAATACGTGTTGATTAGCTTGATACCATAGTATCGACAGAATTCTGAGAACTGTTCGCAATTCTCGCTTAACGGTGGAGCATTGTCTACGATGAGAGTAGCCGGGACACAAAAACGACAAAGTATTGTTTGAAGCTCGTCGATGGTGCATTCCGCTGTAATTTTAGTCATCTCCTTCCCCTCAAAATACCTGCTATAACAGTCAACAACTACCAACAGGAACTGGCCTTCAGGAAGAGGACCCAGAAAATCAATTGCAATGTCTTACCATGGACCAGATGGCAAATCCCGTCGACTCATTGGCTCTGGGGCGTTTGGAGCGGAAACAAGCATACATCCTCGACATTTCTTAACATAAGCCACCTGTGTCCATCTTGGGCCACCATACTGATACATGTAAATGACCCTAGTAGCACACTTGTTGCCATTCGGTTGAGATAACATAAATATGACTTGCTAAGTCATAATTAAGTTACTACAACTAATAAAGGTCGTAGTGTGCTACATGGGGACTTTTCATCATACGAATGCCAGGATGACCTTCGTGGGCTACGGACAGTACCTTGTCCCTCAGAGATTTGGGAACGACTATACGATCCCCTCGCATCAAGACGTTACCGACTTGGCAGAGTTCTTGTGAAATTACCCGGTATTCTGTTGGGCGCTCAAATAGACGATCGCATGCAATCGTATTCAAAAGCTCCTGTATCACTTCGTACTGTTTCCATACAGCCTCGATTTGCTCCCATCTCACGGCAGCATTGACAGCCGCAACGTTTGCAATTTCGTTCACGAATATCTCCTCAGAGTAATCGAAGGGTGTTGGTTCCAATGTTGATAGCCGCGAAAGGACGACTGCTACATTCTTTTCGCCTGCTATGTGCTTAAGGGAATAGAGAAAGGCCTGCAACCGCAACACCCACCTCTCTATCCTGGCACAAGTTTTCGAACGTGATGTGAACATATATTGAAAAGCTTCACAGTCTGTCACGAGGTCAAATCTTTTGCCAAGAAGGTACATTTGGAATCGGTCGACCTCCCATTGGGGGCCCCCAAACGGCCGCCAACGCTTCCTTCTTTGTGGCAGTACCGTTTCTCCGTCCTTGTAAGAGAACATATGACCCGATGTTCTCTAGTTTCATTCGTTTGGACTAGCATAGCCCCCAGTACATTGGGGCTTGCATCTACTATTACAGAAGTAGGATGATCTGTATGGAAATGTCCCTAATTCGCATCATCCGAAAGTGCATTTTTGATTGCTTCGAACGATGTTTGATGTTCATTCGTCCACTCAAATTGTGCATCTCGTTCAGTCAGCCTTCGGAGTGGCCCGTCTAGGGTAGCCAAATTGTTAATGAATTTATTCAAGTAATTTGCAAGCCCCAATGATACGAGTGCATAAACTTTGGATGGTGAAGGACGAATCGCTTTGTCCGAAATTACATGCAGAAGAATCGAAGCTCTGACATCCCAATAATGCATTTTTCGTGATTCAACAGCACGTCCCTTTTATGCAAACGTTCATAAAAATTGTTCAATCGTATCCGGTGTTGTTTCAAGTCATCACCTTCTACGTAAATATCGTCCAAATAGCACACTATACCTAGTTAATATCCATACACTGATAGGCAAAAAAAAGTGCCCACCTCATCGTTTTTTCAATTTCTCTCATTTACCTGGTTCAAATTAAAGTAAACACCCTGTATTTTTTTCTTATCTTATTTTTTATATTCTTTTTAAGTTTCACTTATGGAATACTGCAAAAAAAAGGAGTTTCACTTAAAGAAAAAAAATCAATTTATGTTGAAAAAAACAGTGACAAAATAAAGTGCCCACTTCATTTAGGCTACAGAAACCATAAATTAAAGTAAAATAAAAGCATTTCAATAATTGATGTGTCCTCCTTTGGCCTTCAGGACCTCCTGCAGGCACTTTGACATACTCCTCTCGACCAAGTTCTTTAGGTCATGTTGATCTAGCTCTTCCCAGGCGCGCTCCAGGGCTTCAAAATAGTTATTTTTATTGGTAACACCAGTTTTGTCAACCCTGGCATCGAGAATCGCCCACAAATTCTCGATGGGATTGAGGGATCCGGGCTCTGTGGAGGCCATTCCAGCGGTTTGATCCGACAAAACCGGAAGAAAGACTTGGTCTTCTTGGCCGTATGCTTTGGGTCGTTGTCCTGCTGGAATGCGAACTTCTCTTCAAAGCCCGTCTGGATCAGCGAAACCTCCAGATTTTCTCGCAGGATGTTGATGTAAGAATCTGTCGTCATTATCCCGTCGATTTTCACAATGCTTCCCACTCCACCCCACGAAAAACACCCCCAGACCATTACATTTCCTCCTCCATGCTTCAACGTGCCTTGGATGTGGCGCTCCTGAAACTCCTCTCCCGATCTGCACCAAACACGAACCCGCCGCTTTCGGTTAAATAGCTCGAATTTTGATTCGTCCGTCCAGAGAACCGTTTTCCAGAATTCTAGGGGCTTATCAGCATGCTCCTTAGGAAACTTAAGCCGTATGGCTTTGTTTGCCTTGCTGATAAATGGGCGCTTCCGGGCAAATTTGCTATTCAACCCCTGTGCTACGAGACGGCGACGAACAGTTTGACCGGAAACTGATAACTGAAGGGTTTCCTGGATCTCGCGGACAGTTACCTTCGGGTTCTTCTTGACTTCGCGCATGATCTTGGTGTCCGTTCTCGCATCCGTTTTTCGCTTCCTGCCTCTGCCAGGGCGATCCACCACTGATCCAAACATTTTAAGCTTCAGAAGAATTTTGCCAACCGCTGCCTTACTAATACTGTACTTCTTAGCGACAGCCCGGTGCGATTCACCGTTTTGCACATCACGAACGACCAATTTTCGGATACACAAGGGAATTGCTTTCGAAAGCACTGCGTTCTCCATTTTTTTCAATTGAATCAAATGCGATCACGTATACAAATGCACCAGGTTGAGCCGTTTGCTTCAAAACATGTCAAAATATCAAAACGTAAACAATCGAGGGGTCTTCCAATGGAAACTTATCGAAAACATATCGATTTTTGAAGTGGGCACTTTATTTTGTCACTGTTTTTTTTTCAACACAAATTGATTTATTTTTCTTTAAGTAAAACTCCTTTTTTTCAGTATTCCATAAGTGAAACTTAAAAAGAATATAATAAATAAAATAAGAAAAAAACTACACTGTGTTTACTTTAATTTGAACCAAGTAAATGAGAGAAATTGAAAAAAACGAGGAGGTGGGCACTTTATTTTGCCTATCAGTGTACCTCTCACGCCAAAGTCACCCCAGATAACCAAAATGCACGTATATTGAAAGGTGTTTTTATGATATACAAACCTATATGTAAGTAAACAAATCGTATTGAATGCAAAAATATGGCTTATGTCGGCAAAAGTGGAGACCATATACGTGCAAATTCCATTGTTTTCTTAAACGAGTTGATTTGATATCGTATGCGATTGAATATGTAATAACAAATTCGATTTAAAAAGGTTAGCGATGTATAAGCGATTTAGTTTGTGACGCAGTACGATGAATAAATGGCACATCGTATAGAAGACGAAAATTTGCACTCTTTACGATTTAACTTAAACATAATACGATAAAGGCCACAATTAATTGCAATTTTGACTAAAAATATAGGAATATACGATACTTTTTGAACACTGTTATACGACTAGTGGTTGTCTGGGACGAGTTCGAATCTCACCCTCGGACATGTTACGAAAATACCCAAAAAAATTTGAGTGACTACGACGGGAGATGAACCAGCCCAGGGATAAAAATCTCGATTAGAAAGGAATTAAAAAAATACAAAAAAAAAACAGGAAACTTACTCTTACATCCGGCCAATATTTTTTCCATGAGCTTTTGAAAGATTCCCGATGCAGAGACTAAGCCAAACGGAAGCCTCTCAAACCGAAAAAGTTCAAGCGCCTCAAATCCAAACATACACGAGGCTCAACGTTTGCTTTGCCCACAACAACTAACGGTGATACCCAGCTAGTGGACGTATTTGATGTGCCAGGTTTTTTGCCACTACCATTTTTCCGCTTGGTTGTCTTACGGTCCTTGAACGTTTTGATCACATGAGATACGGATGAATATGCGATTCCGAGCTGTTTTCCGATCCATCGATGAGAAGCGTATAGGTTTTCGAAGTGAGTGCCCATAATTTGTTGGCGCAGTATGTCTTCATTCGAAGCCATCACTGAAATCACTCGACCGATTTTCACGAAACTCATCATACAATTGACACAACACAATTAAATACATTCATTTAAAATTTCAATAATTTTTACCCACACGCTAAAAAGTTACGAACAATTGCGTGTGTCCAAATTTCATCGCATACAGTCTTTAAAGATGCATAGAGGAGGCGTTGGTGGACAAAACAGTTTTGAATTTAGTTTTATCAACAAAGCTGGGAGGAGTGCTGTACAGCTGGAATGACAATTTGGATTCATTTGTTTCCCGAAAATCCTGGTTTCCGGGGCTGCGGTGCGGTATGGAGACACTACTTGGGAATATAAATTGAATTTTCGGGAATAGGTGTCAAAATCTTTGGAAAAATTCCTATAAACTATGTCTATTCCATTGTGGGTTATAAGCCAATTTGTCCCCGGAACGGCCGTTCACTAACAGGTTCCCATGGTGCCTGGAGTACCCATGAATTTCAAAAGGAATTTCAGAAGGAAACCTTAGCAATATGGGTATTAAAATTCATAAAATTTAGCTAGGAGGATATTTCTCAACGTTTAGTGGCCATCTGATGATTTTTCCTCGGACCTGCCATTCCGGAACAGATTCCCGTGGGGCCTTGAGTGGCCATGTATATTTTCAGAAGCAAAACTTGACAATATGGATGAATCCAGGATGACCGTTCCGAGGACAAATCATCAGATAGCAAAAAATAAACAAATTATCAGATGACAAAAAAGCCTTCTTGAAACCATTTATGAATTTTGAAACCCATATTGCCAGGGTTTCCTTCTAAATATGTTAATGGCCACTTGAGACCCAGCAGAAACCTGTTCCGGAATGAAAGTTTCAAGGACAAAACATCAGATCGCCACAAAACGGTGAGAAATAGCCTACTCGCCAGGGTTTTCTTCTTAGAATGTTCATGGCCTCTCGAAACCCTATGGGAACTTGCTACTGAATGGCCGTTCCAGGAACAAGTTGGCATATGACTTACAATGGAATAGAATTAGCATGTCCTTGCCGTTGGCTTCGTACCACTCCAGCACAACATTTGAGTAGTGGCACGAAGCTAGATTCGGCCAAAAGATCGTAGGGCCCTCGTGTTGCCTCTACACAGGAAGCAGACGCTGTCTGAAGTAGATCTCCCCGTTAACAGTCCCGGTAGTCATGAACGGCGCACTCCGTTTGCAAATCATGTATTTCTTGGCGAACTTTGAAATTTTCTGCTTCCTGACTTCCTTTCTTCACGATAGAATATACCCAATGGGTAATTTTCTACAGCGTTTTTTCCGTGGTGCAATTTGATATGGGACGCCCTTTAGATTTTGTTGTAGCATGAAGTTTTTTTCATCTGAAAAAAGAATCAACGACTTCCCGTTATCTAATGACTCTATTTTTTTTTGCTTTCGTAAGTCTCTATATTTTACATTTTTGCATGTTTTAAATCTCGATTCTACATTTCTGATTGTTTTACGGGATACGTTTAGTTCTCTGGCCACTTTCTTGCTGATTGGCAAGGATTGTGAAAAATTCATGGAAGTACCATTTTCACCAGCTTTGGAGCTCAAACACTGCGAGAACGACCACGTTTTTTTTAAATAAATTGTTCCTGACTCCCTCCATTTATGTAAAGTACGATCGAATAAAGATCGGCATATTTCTCCTATCCTTCTAGCCGTCAATATGTGACAATGTCTGGTAGCCAATTTTTCCTTCTTGCATCAAACATTGTAAGTATACAAATATATGTTTCAGAAACCAGGCATCAGATGGTATTAACGCAAACAGGCGTTCGACTTCATCTCATTAACCTGTGTAAAAACATGTCTTCCCTAAAGATATTAAATAGCAATAACCTAACAGATGGCGCCACAGATTTGTTTTTATTGGTAAGGGAAAAATGGGTTGCCAGTCAAACTGTTTGATTTAATGTAACAGTAAGTTGACTAGGTGTAAGAAGATTCCAACGTAATTAGATTTGAAATTTTACACAACAAATTGTTTAATTCGAGCTTGAATGTCTGTCTGTGGTATTAATATGTGTAGATATACTTCAAAACACTACAACAAAAAATCAGTTATTTGGGCCTACCCTGTAGATCTCAACCTTACAGACGTTTTTGTTTCGAACTGACTTGTATTAAATAGTTGCTTAGATTTATGCCTTCAAAAATTCCATTCCAGGATGATAGCCATCTGTGGATTTCAGTGACCTTCATCTGAATTTAAATCATTCAAAATCCAGATGTATCAGAAACAACTCAGTTTTGTAATCGCTGGGTATTGATCTCGTATCACCTGTTGAAATGAGAATTTCGCTATGTTTGTTTAAATTTTCCATTGATTTCGCAAATTTCAGCATCAGACTACAATCGCATGCCTCCTGTTTTCCACTACGAAGATAAGCTCAAATGCCTCAGTGGAGATCGGAACAACGTTTACTGCGTTGCAAGGACCTTGATCAAACCGGACAGTTCTTCGGAAAGTTGGAATTTGATTCAGGTGAGCGTTTATCAAGACTTGCTTGAATTTCATCGTTGATTGATCGTAAATTTATTCGTCGCATTCAGAAACATTCCATCGAAGACACCGATTTCCAGCGGTACGTGCTGGATCGAGGCTTTTGCGTGACAAGCTGTGAAACGTTGGTGAGCAGTCTATCAACAGAGCAACAGATACAATATGATCACGAAAAAATATCGGTTGATGACCCTGTATGTAAAACAGTATAATTAGCTTGAACAATAATTGATTACTTAACACCACGTACCTCTTAACTCAGCACACCTACGACTCCAGCTACATCCCAGGCATGGATCATTTCAAACGTAACTACAGTCGTTTGACCAACATCTGCTTCAACTACCAGCTCCACCGGGACTACAATCTGTCCGGATATTCTCTTCTAGAGCACTGCATGTCCTCCAAGGATCTGAATAGACCAGTGACTCCGTTCCACGTGCTTTTTGCCGCGCTCTTCATTTCCGTTGTCGTTCTCGTCATTCGCGCCACCTACCGAGATAACATAATCCCTCGAAACCAGAACAACAACCAAATAGCGACGGAAAACGACATCTGGATGGAGTTCTCGCTGAACCGAAGTATACGTCGTTTGTTTGTAACGCCTCAGACCAAGCTACAGCGTGACTTTGCCTTCTTGGAATCGGTTCGTGTCATTTCGGTGTTCCTCATCACCGGCCTCCACGTGCTAATGGCGTTCGGAGCTAGTCCGATGCAGAATCCGGAGGCACTGGAAATGCTCTTCAAAAATCCCCTGCTGCGAATGGCTTCGGCAGTGTTCCCATTTTTGGTGCACACGTTCTTTACCGTTGGGGGAGTGCTGCTGGCGGTGCATTTCCTGGACTTTATGGAATCCGGTCCAAGGTTCCGGTGGCAGTATTTTTTTATGGGCGTGATAAATCGGTATATGAGACTGTTCCCTCTGTACTTCATCATGTGGCTTTACCAGGTTTCGTGGTTCGATCGGATGGGATATGGTGCCACCGGCCATTCGCTGGTTGGTGTGGAGATGCAGCTTTGTAAGGAGAATGGATGGTCAAACTTCCTGTTCATCAATAATTATTACAAGTTTGATAAGGGCGTAAGTTGGTGGATTGAAATTAGGAAATGTTATGGATGTATATTGACCGCATGATGTTTTTCAGTGTATGCAGCAAACATGGTACCTGGCCGCTGATTTTCAGTTTTTCTGTATGGGGATGATCCTCATGATGATCCTCTGGCGTTTTCCAAGGTCTACTAAAGCGCTTATTTATGGAATGATGTCGGTTTCGATAGTTGTACCCATAATCAACAACTATGTGTTTAACTTTGTAGGAGTCATTTTGCTCAATTTCAAGTTAGTGTGCTTATATATAATTTATCAAATTTACTATCAATTGAAATTATGAAATTAATCATTTCAGACACCTTCGTTTCATGCTGTTTTTCTACGAGTGGGTTCAACGTGATTATATCCTGTCGCATCCGCACACGTGCAGTTATTTCTCGGGTATCATCGCAGGTATTGCCTACCATCGTTACCAGAAGGACCCACAGTATTTGAAAAACCACCGGATATATCAAGTTTTAAAACGTTTAGCTCCCCTCATGGTTCTGCTCCTATCAGCACCAGCCACCTTGTTCTACTATCTGAAATCGACGGAGCCATCACTTTGGATGGCATTTTACGCATCCGCCCATCGGAACTTCTTCGGTATTATGTGCGGTGTGGCACTGCTGTACGGAGCTACGGAAGGAAGTGGAAAACTTCCGGCTATAATGCGTCATCGAACTATGCTGGCCATTGGAAGACTATCGTTTTGCGTCTATTTGACGCAGTTCAATGCCATCAGGTTCATGTTTATGGATGCCAAGGACTATGGATTCGTTCTCAATGTGTTTAATTATGTAAGTGATATATGACAGTATTTATATTAAAAATTTCTAGAATTAATTAACATTTTCAGTTGCAAGCATTCGCATTAAGTTATGTGATTTCATACGCCACTGCGATTTTGCTTTGTATAACGGTTGAACTGCCAATGGCGGCTGTCATCAAACGGTTGCAAGGTACTTTCTTTAAGGAAATGATAGCCGGCTTATTCTAACAAATGATGCTCTTTATTGTAGGTCAAACTAAATCCAAAAAACACAGCATAAAAGAGGAAAGGGAGGTAGATAAACTCAAAGATTCCTAACAGGATATGGTTTTATTCAATACTACAGGATACCTAGAACAGACATGGTGGTGCGAGTGTTACCGAAGGAAGAAAAAACATTGAATTTCTTGTATTTTCAATGCGTCAGAACCATAAAAATTACTGTAATTACAATAAAAAAACATAAAATAAAAGGATGGGATTGTTAAATATATCAAAGACAGAATAGAAATTCAATACCTATAGGAATGTTTAAAAGTAAAAACCAGGATAATTTTGGAGCGGGATCAACAGTAATTGACTGCGCGTGGATGAGCGTTATCGTTTGATTTGTTCGTCAATTTTTTTTCGCTTGCTGTCAGAGTGCCAAAAGAAAACGTTAGTTGTCAAGGGTTTTTGAAACTCTGGATCAACAATAGAAAAGGGCCTATCAACATTTGTAAACAAACACTTCTGAGCCCGTTTTCTCGGAAGCCGTTGGCTACACACGCAAACCTACAGAACCATCGTGTAGGGGAAACTTTCCCCTACATGGTGATGGTATTGGTTTGCGTGGGTGGCCTAAGCTTAGCGAGGAAATAGGCTCAGAAGTGTTTGTTTACAAATGTTGATGGGCCCTTTTCTATTGTTGATCCAGAACTGTTAATTGGAATCGGAAACAAGACGAATTGGATTGAACACACATCGACCAGCGGGGTCGAATCCCCTGCAAGCAAGTCTAGATAAAATAGTCAAAATAGTCATAAGGTCGAAAGTAACATTTGTAAACAATTATGTGGAGCTGAACCAGCTGTGGCTGAAAGGCTCCTAAATGAAGATAAATAATAATAATAATTGTAAACAATGACTTCTACCGTATTTTTCTGGGATCTGCTTGCTCCCACAAACAAAATAGCACCAAAGACAGATACAGGGAGTTATTACCTTCTCGTTGGTAGTGGATAAAGATGATAGCAACCTGGCGTTTCCAGGAAATTTACAATTGTTTACAATTGTTACTTTCGACCTTTTGACGATTTTGTCTAGAAGTCATCGTGATAGACAAATGAACGTCATTAATACAAAATCAGCTCGTGTTGAAAACTGTTGGTTTTAACAATAGCAAATTTTGTTAAAGAAGTGAAACTTGGTGAAATTTATGGGAGCCAGATTAGGAATAGCTCACCCCGTCCAGACTACAATCAAAACTAATTGATAAAGCCTGTCCACGTTAAATTTCGGACACTCTTCCTTCAGTGTTGATTTTTAATTATTCTACGGATGGCTAAAACGTTTCACTTCCATGACAGCTGAAGCTCTCCACTTTGTTTCGTGGTACAACATGTTTACATTCTTGTTACATTCAGTAAAATGGCTTTGAAGTGCGCAAACGCATTTTGAACGAACGGCAGCAAAATCCAAATTTATCGGTACGCGATTTTGCCAAGAATTTTAAACTACCGAAAAGTACCATGTTTTGTGTTTGCAAATCATTTGAACAGCGCTTGACTGAGAATCGGAAAGTTGGAAGTGGAACAAATCGAAAAGTATGCTCCCGACAAATAGACAAGAAGGTGGTAGCCATTATTGGGAAAAAACAAAATCTTTCTGTGTGAAATGTGGCTCGCAAAGTTGGGAAGAAAAATTCATACGTACAAAAAGTGAAGCAGAGGCAAGGACTGAAGGCGTACAATGTGAAAACGGTGCCTAACCGTGAAGAGAAGTAAAATTTCACTGCAAAAAGTAATGCTAAGGAGCTTTACACAATTTTTTTGCAAACATTTTCTGGTATCAAAATGGTCGACGAAACATACGTACTCGAAGACTTTAAACAGCTTCCGGGTCTGGCTTTTATACCGCAATGCAAAAAACGCCGTTGTAGAGCATTTTCGGACAAAAAGGGTGTCCAAATTCCCAAAGAAGTATTAGATTTGGCAGGCCATATGTAGTTGTGGTCGAAAATCAAAAAGTTTCGTCTCTACCGGGACTATCAATAAGTATGCGTACGAGAAAGAATATCTGCAAAAGCGGTTGCTACCGTTTATCAGAAACCATGACTCTCAAGCTCTGTTTTGGCCTGATTAGGCCTCTTGTCTCTATGCGAAATCCGTCCTGGAATGGAATAAGGTACAAGAGGTCAAATACGTGCCAAAAACAGCCAATCCACCAAACTTTCCAGAACTTCGCCCAATAGAGAAGTATTGGGCTCTAGTTAAGCGGAAACTTTTCGAAACTGAGAAGAAAGCAAATGGTAGCGATGATTTCAAGAGAAGGTGGTGAATCATCACGGCGTATCTGAGAATACCGCACGGATCCTGATTTCGTGTGTATCACAGAATGTTCGAGAATTTTACATAAAGAAGGTTTGCCATCTTAATCAACTGTTTCTAATGTAGATATAACTCTATTAGGGAAGGTCCAATCATTATGTCACGCAGTGAGGGGGGAGAGAGGGTTTGGGAAAACGTGACAATCCATACAAAAAAAATGACATAATTAATGGACGTTCCCTAATTGTAAAATAAGTAATCGGTTTTGTTGAATTATGTGAAATTTTTTTTGCTGTTATTATTTTGGTTTTCGAAAATCAACGTGGACTGGCTTTATGGAGTATCTTGATTTCATACGTCGTATGTATTGTTTCCAGTGAAAACTAGATGCATGAATGTTGATATCAAGATAGGCTTTCAAGTAATATACACTCCCATTTCATTTTACTCAATTTTAGTACAATTCAAGCAAAATAATGCATTAGGTCCTAAGTAACATTGAGAGACTCTCTTTGTCGACTTTCTCTTTAGGTTTCTACGGCTATGTAAACACATGTTCAACTATTTTCAACTATTTTTATACAGTACGGTAGTATAAAGTGTGATTGGTGATCCAATACGTTGAAAACACCAGCAAATCGTTTAATAGACAAGCTATTAACCAAAGAGAAAGTCGACGAAGAGAATCTCTCAATGTTACTTAGGACCTAATGCATTGTTTTGCTTGAATTGTATACCATCACTTTTTCTCTCACAGCAATGTTACTCAATTTCCGTAACAAGTGGATCTACTCGAAAAATTTTCGACTCCCTGGGCAAAGGGTATGTTTGTACTAGCCACACAACCATACTAATGCAAAAAATGTAGGTGCATCGAAAGGTCTCAATTAATAACTGTAGAAGCACATTTTGAACACTAAGTTGAGAGCAAGCAATAAGCAAATTGTGAAATCAAAATGCTTGAAATGCTAAAAGAAGAAAAGAATCTATTTTTGTTTTCGTAAATTAAAGAACACAAATACAGTTGGTTGTTTGCGAATGAGCTGACACGTCACTTTCAAAATATACACAAGGGGGTCACCGATAATTGTATAAATTATATCGAGGGGGTCACAAATGAGTGTTTCCACTTTCATGTTTCCACCTTGTAAAGACGAAATTCATCGGTAGCTATTGATATTTTTCCAGTCAGCATTTTTCTGGAACGAATATAGGGTTATGGGATGTAATGTCTGCCTAGTTCCTTATTTCGGCCTATGTACCAAATGTCTAATAAATTCAGCTAAAACTGACAAAAACATGTTGACATCGTAATGGTCGCTTCCTATTGAAGCAATTCAGATAATCTTCTTCGAATTATAGCTGTACACTTTCACGCGATTCTCAATTTGTTTAACTTTTTGGGCGCCATGATTTCTTTGGTTAAACTGAACAGATTAACATCACTATTCTTAAATGACACCAATGAAATTGACCCATTAAACCTTGTAATTGATCCTAGATGTACAGAAAATAGTCACACTTTATAAAATAACTGTTCACATAAAAGAAACCCGAATGATTTCACAAGAAAACCGTAGACCCAATTCAAGGGACATATTTTTTACCTATGTTCCTAACTTATTATGGTTATCACATGGTATAATGTTGATTTTTCAAAAAATGTAATAGGAAGCGTATGAATAAGTGGTTGCATATATTCAAACAGGTGCATCTTAACAAAATTGTACTCAAATATGGGAATTCAAAAAAAAAAAATTTAGCGGGAATTCAATCGTTTCAACCACAGAGAACAGACATCCAAACTAGAATATATTTCTCAAAAAAAACTTGTGTAAGGATTCAAATTAAAATACGTTAAAACACTATTGTCATCTCTCGGGCTGTGGCCACTTGCGATTTTTAGTCGAACATGAGTAAGATTCGTTGACCGTGCGGTGAAAGAACTGAACTGCCAAAAAAATTTAGTTGATGAATAAGATTTCAAGCTGGTCAATGGGTGGCGATGCCAGCGCCGCCACGCTATTGCCAGTTCATTACGATTATGAAATGGCCGTTAAATATCTTACACAGTTTTTGAATTTGACTTGGAAGTCTGTTCTCTGT
>JASCZW010004229.1:0-52466 GCA_034211315.2 Aedes japonicus | reverse complement strand
ATCCAATCCAAATCCAATCCAAATCAATCCAAATCCAATCAAATCCAATCAAATCAATCCAAATCAATCCAAATCAATCCAAATCCAATCAAATCAATCAAATCCAATCCAAATCCAATCCAAATCCAATCAAATCAATCCAAATCAATCCAAATCCAATCCAAATCCAATCCAAATCCAATCCAAATCAATCCAAATCAATCAAATCCAAATCAATCAAATCCAATCCAAATCAATCAAATCCAATCCAAATCAATCAAATCCAATCCAAATCAATCCAAATCAATCAAATCAATCCAATCAAATCAATCAAATCCAATCCAAATCAATCAAATCAATCAAATCAATCAAATCAATCCAAATCAATCAAATCCAATCAAATCCAATCCAAATCCAATCGAAATCAATCCAAATCCAATCAAATCCAATCCAAATCAATCAAATCGGTCAAATCCAGATCCAATCCAATCAATCCAAATCCAATCCAAATCCAATCCAAATCAATCAAATCCAATCAAATCCAATCAAATCAATCCAAATCCAATCAAATCAATCCAAATCCAATCCAAATCGATCCAAATCAATCCAAATCAATCCGATCAATCAAATCCAATCCGATCAATCCAAATCGATCCAAATCCAATCCAAATCAATCCATCCAATCAATCCAAATCAATCAAATCCAATCCAAATCAATCCAAATCCAATCCAAATCCAATCCAAATCAATCCAAATCCAATCCAAATCAATCCAAATCAATCCAAATCCAATCCAAATCCAATCCAAATCAATCAAATCCAATCAAATCCAATCCAAATCAATCCAAATCCAATCCAAATCCAATCCAAATCCAATCCAAATCAATCCAAATCAATCAAATCCAATCCAAATCCAATCCGATCAATCCAATCCAAATCCAATCCAAATCAATCCAAATCCAATCCAAATCAATCCAAATCCAATCCAAATCCAATCCAGATCAATCCAATCAATCCAAATCAATCCAAATCCAATCCAAATCAATCAAATCAATCCAAATCAATCAAATCCAATCCAATATCCAATCAAATCAATCCGAAATCAATCATCAAATCAATCCAAATCCAATCCAAATCCAATCAAATCAATCAACGATCAATCCAAATCCAATCCACAATCCAAATCAAATCAATCAAATCAATCAAATCAATCCAAATCCAATCCAATCAATCCAATCAATCCAGTCAATCCAATCAAATCCAATCAAATCCAATCCAAATCAATCCAAATCAATCAAATCAATCCGACCAATCAAATCCAATCCAATCAATCCAAATCAATCCAAATCAATCAAATCAATCAAATCAATCAAATCCAATCAAATCCAATCCAATCAATCAAATCAATCAAATCCAATCCAAATCCAATCAAATCCGATCCAATCAAATCAATCCAAATCAATCCAAATCAATCAAATCAATCCAAATCCAATCAAATCAATCAAATCAATCCAAATCCAATCCAAATCAATCAAATCCAATCCAAATCCAATCAAATCTAATCAAATCAATCAAAATCAATTCAAATCTAATTAAAAATCCTTTGAAACGTTGCGCGGAAGGTCAAGAACACTCTCAAGTCATTCCAAATCCCGAAGAGGATTACAGTTAAGTGATGGGGCTTTTTTACTGTTAATCATTACATTGAAAGATGTTATCCGAAGAGAAGGCGCCGAACTGAACAAATTTCAGGAAATCGGTCGAACTGTTTGGCTTCGTCGAGGACTTAGACACCCAACACGCAACTTTGAGATAATGGTAGAAATCTACAACAACCGGAGGACCAAAGCTTGCAGAATTGCACTATTCGTTAATGCAGAAGACAAAATATACGGAAGGTTCACGGCATCGGAAGTCGAGATAAGATCGACCGTAGAATTTCGAAATGGAAAAGGAATTCGTGTATCTGGGCTCATTGTTGACCGCAGTGGGGAATGGACAGTAACCGTGCATACTTCGAACCTCGAATGTCGTTTTGGATGAATACACTGAAAATGTAATTTCGTAAAATAGATTCCACTCGCTTAGTAAACATGGATTTTGTACATAGAACAAATGTCTCGTATATTATATGAAACATTCTTATTGCTTTTGATCTGGTGAAATGCTACCATTACACCATTTTGTATAGTTCACGAAATGAATTTCGTGAAGACCAGCCAATAATTTATTCATCCCAAAATAAAAATTGAGTCACTGTCAGGAGTTATGGCCTCATACTCAATAATCAAGTATCTTTTCACGAATCACCGTGGCCTAGTGAGGTCAACCACGGATTCAGTATCAGCGCTCTCCATGAATACAAGGATCGAATCCCATGTCAGAAACATTAAAACAAAAACGCTGGACAACTAGATGTGGTGGCGCTTCTAATTTCAATTACATTTCGAGTCGATAAAGAAGATCTGTCTGTCATTCGTGCAACCACCAGAGAGTTACGAAGGTAGCTTTATAAATAGTACAAATCAGTTGCGTTGCAGAAAACAATAGATTTGTTAGCTCTACCTTTGATTTCATAATATAAACTAAAATTTATTTTCAGTGTACACCGCATAAAATAAAAAAATACTTAGGTACTCTAGCCTAACTCAGAGGACTTCCGAAAAATTATAGATACTTCGAAAGAATAATATGGTGATACGAAAAAATAGATATTACTTCTTGAACTTGTTTAGAGCTAACATTTATTGTGAGTAGAATCAACAGAACATTGAAACTTATCCCATAGCTCTAACTTCACTCAACTGAAAACTTACAAGAAAAACATCAAACTTCAGATTTGAATCTGATTTCACGCTCCGTGAACTTGAACCGCCTCAGAACTCATAAGAAATAGAAATCCCACAAACATACAAATCGCTTCGTTTGCCACCATAATTCGGCTAATTTGTCCACATTAAACCAAAGCCTTCCAACCGACATCGCATTCATCAACAGCTCGTCGCAGCCTACTCCGTTTTTTCTTTTTTATCTTCTTTCATTAAATACATGTTCCCAAGCCCCCGCCATACTCAAACACATGCCAGTGCGAACAAAGATTTATTGTTCAACCCTTTGGTTGCTGCTATTTTTTTTCTTTTTTCTTTTCTTACTCCAATTGCGTTATTGCGAACCTTCATATAATAATTAAGCGCTTCAGTCAGTCTTAGGGGACCTCAACGCGATCGGCGTGAGAGTGATAAACCAAGCCAACCTCGACGACGACCAAAACGCATCGCATCGCATCGCATCGCATTGCGTAACGAGCGAGTTTGACGTTTTTATTATTTGCGTTGAAATTAGTATGAGGTCAGCTTGCTGGTTAGATTATTGCTCCACCGGCGTTGTGAGGTTGCTTTTAGTGCAATTTCAATGCATGCAACTGGTCAAAGACCAAACGTGGCGTTGGAAGTCTTTAAACTGGCAAGGGCATGTTTCGTTCGGCTGACTCCTGCGGAGAGTTCGAATGGGGGTCGGAATCTTTTGGATGCACTATGAGGCAACGTTTTCGTTGCCCAGGATACCAGCTATTTTGCAAGCATTCTATGAAAAGGCCTCGGAAACGGGAAGCTTATCCAGATTTCATTACGAGAAAACAAAACATGCGACAAGCCAATCAAGCACACCTGACCAATCTGTTCTATTTGAGTTGCCTATGCATGAACGGCTGCTGCCACCTGTTCTGTAGGGAAGTTGTTTACAAACATTCTGTTTGGTTAATACTAGAAGCTTGCTTATTCACATGTTTTATTAAACAAACATGCAACGATGAATGGCACTGGGTCGAAAGTAGTAAACGAGTTTGTTGTTCTTTGTTTTGTAAAGACTGGTATTCAAAATATTGATGTTTAAGTGTTACAACAGACAATTGGGTTTGTGTTGTTCACATAAACTCAATATCGACGATAACGTAAAACTGGCATCACTGCCAATCCAGACAGCATGAGAAATTCAACTCGGCTGCAATCTAATCCGTCACTGTCACCCTCCAGGGGAAAAGCATCAGACGACTGGGCGGGCCAGCTCCTGTCGCAGTCGGTCGATCAGTCAGGGGAATCTTGCATCGACGCTAGTCAGTCATTCAGTCAGTCAATCCGGGCTGTTTTGCGCCCTTCACGTGTTCGCTTCCTACCCTTGTGGGTGTTGCTGCACCTTATCGTTTCGGAATCTTGCGGAATGTGTCTTGAATTTCTCCTGACCAACCACACACAACAATAACAATGCTCTTCTGGTTCAAAGCGTGATAGTTTTCACGATTACCTGGCGCCTAGCTTCGTTTATGTGCAGTGCAGTAGAAAGCCTTCGTACGTGTCTTGGTGGGTGGGAAAAAGACAATTATGCCGATTAGATTTTCCGATCGCGTAATAAAGTTTCTGCGAACTGGAAGAAATGGGAAACTGAAACGAATGGTTTCGCGAGCGCCAAATGGGTTTGCAGCTGATTTGCATGGAACACCCATGTATAAGTGAGATATTCGTCACTTTCGAGCTTGTTCACTCAATTCCGAAACCGTTAAAGAATCATAAAAATAACCTATGTTGGGGCGTTCATAAAAAAATTAAACGGTTCTTTTCTAGACATTGGTGAAGGTTCGACATTCGAGCGATTCCAGTTGTTAATCCTAGCGGGATACGGAGACCGGTTTTGACAATTTGAATGTTATCGTTTATATGTTTTCGGAACTCTGCCTTGTCAATAAATTATCTAATTCTGCAGAACTCCTCGATGGCATGCAAGGAAGATTTTCATGACTGTTGGTCGGAGACTGGAAAGCAAAGAGTTTTGACGTAAGTTAAACTACGGGTCGTAGAACTGGCTCGTGAATAAATTTGCTTATGATTAAAATTTTAGGTTGGTGCCGACACTGTACAAGTTCAATGAAGAAGTCTGCGCATGGAAAAAAAACCAATGCGTGAATTTGTCAAGGATATATAATTGAAATAGTAAAATCCAACTGATTTGCTTCTGTAAAGCTTTTGCAGTTCATCAAATTCTACAAAGTTTAAACTGGCAAACGTAATAACGTTCCTGTAATGAGCTTCCACTGCATGTATACAGAATATAGACTATAGAATGTCGAATTGCTAAGTAGATTCTGGAAAAAACACGTCGTTATTTATTGGTTAGCTTTCAAGGCTCACACTATTATTTGTAAGGAATTTCTATATTCAGTTGTCAAACAGAATGCAAACAATACTTCCAAATCAGTGCAAGAACCAAATTTCCAACCACAAATTTTCGTGCATAAAACGCTCTAGTATCTCATAACATATTTTTCAGAACTTCCAGGAACATCAAAACTGTTCTAAAAACTGCTTCAGTAGTAAAGAAAACATAGGAAAAATATTGCTTGCTTGTACACGAAGTAACCGATCTTGTAAATTTTAAAAGATATAGCAGAAAAAGAAAATTCTGACTTAAATAAGAAACTATGGCCAAATCCTAAGCACTTGCCCTATTAACAAAATCATCTTGAAGCAAACATTTCGATAAATTTCTTGAAAACAGCGGCACTAGTAATTTTAAAAAGGTAGTATACTAGGTACTTGAATGATTCCATTTCATTAATACGTAAACTTTTAGAAACCCTCTTAGAAAATGTTCTCTCCTAAAAATGAACATTCATTACTTCTTCTATCTTAGAAAATCTACTGTTTGGCTTCCTGATGAACTTCAAAATTTTCCAGAAAATTAATTTTGAATCGTATGTTGAAAGGATTGACAGTTCAGAATTGTCCCTTCCAATCTCGGAAATGGTTACGGCAAGGTGATGGATTATCATGTACGATCTTCAGGAAGTCTGTTCAACTATTTGGCTTCGCCGACGATGTTGATATCGTAGCACGTAACTTTGAGACGATGGCGGATACATATATCAGACTTAAGGCTGAAGCTGGAAGGTTGGGGATTGTGAATAATGCATTGTAAAGAAAATACGTGAAGGGAAGAGGCTCACGAGAAGACTATGTTAGCCTCCTACCACGAGTTCAGATCGACGGTGTTGAAATCGAGGTGGTAGACGAATTCCTGTACCTGAGCTCATTGGTGACCGCCGATAACGACACCAGCAGAAAAATACAAAGACGCATTATTGCTGGAAATCGTGCCGCCTTTGGACTCCGAAGGACGCTAAGGCCGAACAGAGTTCGCCGAACTACGAAGTTGACCATCTGCAAGGCCTTAATTAGACCGGTAGTTCTCTACGGCCACGGAACATGGACATTGCTAGTGGGGAACTAACGCGCCCTTGGTGTCTTTGAACGGAAGGTGCTGCATGCGATCAACGGTGGAGTGCAGATGGAAGACGGAACGTGGAGGATGTATAAGAACCACGAATTGCATCAGTTGCTGGGAGAACCTCCCATCGTACAGATAGCTCAAATCGGTCAACTACGATGGGCTGGCCATTTCGTAAGAATGTCGGACGACGGCCCAGTTAAAATGGTTCTCGAATACGAATCAACGGGCACCAAAAGAAGAGACGCGCAACAAGCAAGGTGGATCGATCAAGTAGAAGGCGACCTGCGGACTCTCCGCAGATATCGAGGCTGGCGAGGTACAGCCATGGACCGGCGACAATGGAGACAACTTCTGTGTACAGCAGAGGCCACACCAGCCTTGGTCTGATCGGTAAATAAGTTCAAAATTGAATTTTATTTTCGATTTTATGAAAAATTTACGTGACTTTTTAAAAGTGTATTTTGTCAGCCTGATGTTAAAGTGATTCAGGCAGGAAAAGTGCTTAAGCAAAATACATAGTACATACATAGTATCTGATTAAAATATTCCATTTTCGCAAACATAACTAGTTTCATTTGTTTTCTAAATATTTCAAAACAAAGTCCAAAAGTCCAAAACAAAGCATATTGTTCTACTTAAATGCAAATATTAAAACAAAAACACTAGTTTTGAACATTTATGATGCAATTCTCTTCCAAAATCTGTTTTTTTAAGCTTTTATGGAAAGATTTCTTTTTTATGTAGGATAACATCTTTCGGCAACATATGGGGAAGTAAATTGGGAGTGAAAATAGTTAGCTCTTAAACGGTACTAATTCTTTCATTTCTCGTTAAATTTCCTAATTTTTTGAATAAATCCATTAGCAATATTTCTAGCAATTGGTTGCATTATATAAAAATTTAAGTATTCAAAAGTAAAGTATGAAAATTCAGCTAAGGGAACGTTCATTAATTACGTCACGCAAAAATTGACTTTTTATAACCCCCTCCCCCCCTTGTCACGTTTTTTGTATGGACCTTCAAATTTTTTTGTATGGATCGTCACGTTTTCTCAAATCCCCCTCCTCCTACTGCGTGACCATAATTAATGAACCTTCCTAAACAGTGAGTCATGTCTTATAATTGAGAGCATCTATTAATATAATCGCTATATCTGTAGACTTACTAACACAGACATCGCAATTAAGTACGTATCATGTTTGGACCTGTTATAAAAATTATCATTGATAAAAATACGAGCCAAAATACATTATTATCTGGTCTACCGTGTAGGCTAGCCTAGGATAAGGCGCAAACCATTGCAGTTTCTCTTCGGTTGCAATCACCGGACTTCTACAGACAATCACGTTATTGCCGATGTCCCTATCTACCCTGGTTGAAGTGATGTCATTTCTGGTCGCTGAAATTCTTGAGGATAGAAAACGCCAACCATGACAACTAGAAGATCAGAATCTTTCCACGTCACTTACAGTCGGTCATTTGCAGTGACGAGGACTTGAAAAAAAAAATTATTCGGGTGAATATAGTACATGCTGGTTACAGAAAGATGTTAATTTCCTTAACTTCTTAAGGATGACCAATATCATATTTCAACTAAAAAGTTGCTTTAACTGACGTTTTCAAGATCGAACCTGAATAACCATGGCAACTATCAAATGCTCACTCACCATTGCGCTCCATTTTTTTCAATATTGCATTGCATTGATTTCGCCGCGACTGCATGAAAGTAGTAACGAATTAGCATCGAATATTTTGATTTTTAGCTAGGGTTACTTTGAAGACGACCTTTGGTGAGATCTATATGATTATAAATATATTACAAAACCTATTTTCAAATAATTCTAAATACTAGCCCGGTGCGGAAGTTAAATCGGAAGATGTTTAGTACCATTACAAATGCATCGGTAATGCATGTATGTGAAAGTAACTCGGAAAGTTTATTGAAGTGAAATGACTCTCGACATTTTGAAAGATTGCTGGATCTGCAATAGCATTGACACTTTCTAGATTAACGCTGCTTCCAATGGTCAATTCAAGAATTGTTGCAAACAGATTTCTTGTTACATATTTTAAACTTCAACTTTAACTGAAGATACATATTTAAGGCTTCAACTGAAAAATCGTTTATTCAAAAACCAGCAAATATGTACACTCTAAAGTATTTATTTAAACGTGGAGATAGTATTCAGTAAGTTAATGGAATTTTCAAGGCTGTGTAAGTTACTAAGTTTTGTTTAAAATCAAAATAAATCAACGACTAGGCCATAAAACTGGACGGCCCAACATTCTGTGGTGACTGTCTGATTCATTGAAGACAGTGACAACTTTCTTAGCGGCTGAAAATTTCAAACCAGTGTAAGGAATACAGGACCTCACCACACCCAAGTGAAACGATTTGCGTGCGAGCATGAGACTGACTCCATCAAAAAAATAGGGTAACTAGGGCAGGATTTTCAACCCATTCTATAGGGTTTATTCTGTACAAGCGCTTTATTCTATTGCTGTTTGTGTGAGCTTCTGGATTACGAGTCCGTTTATGGCCCTTCATACAGGAGTTTGAAAATCACCAAAAGCAAATTGAATCTTGATCACATCGGTTTTCAGATGATTCCAGTGTAAAGTGATCCAGACTGTGAATTTAGCTGGAAAGATACGTTTTCAACCTAAGTTTGAAGTTTTGGAGCTAAATTGTCTTGGACAAAGTTGATTCTAATAACAAGGCGCTTCTTTTGGGGTGAATGAAAACTAGAGGGTCCTTGTTTCCAACTAACAAACTTTTTTATTTGCAGCAATAAAGGCATAAATACTTGAGAAAAAAATGTTGATAAGAAAATTTCAAACAACTTTGATTGATTAATGTTTTTAGAAGCTTTTGAAATGGCAGAATTAGAGCAATTTTTCCTACGTAGCATAGGGTGTCCCTATAAAAATAAGTTATTTTGCTCTAACTTTTTTATTTCAAATTTTTTAAGCAATTGTCTCAGCATTGATTCTAGAACAATAAAAGATTCGACTTTTTGGGTCAAACAAAAGTTATTAAGATTTATGTAAACAAAATATGCCTTTTCAAATGTTGATTTCTCTAGTTGGGGCAAAAAAAATATCTCAACATCATTTGATAAGATTTTTTATTGTTGCTTATCATATCTGAAAACTGGAGATAGGGTAAGGGGATGTAATGTTAACCTAGCTCCTTCATTCGGCCTATCTACCAAATGTGTCATTAATTTAGCGATAATCAACAAAATCATGTTGCTATTAGCATGATAGATGTAATCCAAAGCAATTAAGACAATATCAATCATCTTATAGTTGTTCACTTCCGCGTAATTTTCGGTTTCTTGAACTTTTGGGGCATCATGATTTCACTGGTTAAGCTGAACAGATGATCTACGATTTCAAGTGATCTAAATTCACTTATGCCGGCGTCGGTGGTGTAGTGGTAAGCGTGACTGCTACTGGACCCAGTGGGTCTGGGTTCAATCCCAGTCGACGTCAGTGGTTTTTCTGAGGCGAAAAGTCTTGGTCACGTCTTCCTTCGGAAGGGAAGTAAAGCCGTTGGTCCGGTTCATAGTCATGAGTCGTTAGGTAGGGTCCAGGTGGTGGAGTCGTCTTCCTGGCGTCGGTGATTGTCACCATGTGAGGAAACAGGCCGACGGAAAATAAATAAATTAAAAAAAAAAAAAAAAAAATTTGGCTTAATTGAATCGATAAAACAAGTAATGCAGTTTGGATGTGCAGAACATAGTTACACGTTACAAACTAACTGTTCAGATATCTAAAATAACAATGATTTTACAAGAAAATCGTAGACCCAATGTTGGGTACATATTTTTTTGTATGTTCCCAACTATGGCCTGTTGTATCAATAAACATAGTAAAAAGGATGTTATTGGTAAAATCTTAAGTGAAAATGCATGAACTTGCGGTTGTTTATATTCCTCATCTAAACACAAACTGAAGGAACAAAATCATTGTATAGTGAATTATGATGTTTCATTATTAAATGACGGATAAATCATATATGAACACCACTTAAGTTTTTCGAGGCAGTTGTTCTGTGAAATATTGTATCAAGTAAATCGAATACAGCTAGCAATGCCTTAATTCATAAAATTAGAGGAAAAAATACCGTGCAAAGACTGCATTTTGTAATAAATTCATCGAATGGGACAAAGTTGCATCCATGAATAGACCCAATTTAGTGCTTATAGACCGACATTCAATCTACATCCCTCGAATGTTTCTGACTTTATAAAAAGAGTTCTGTAACTTTTCGTGATACATACTACCAAATGTCTTACCAAACTTATCTTAGCAAGTGTACGACTAGTTGAATCTCGGTTACAGCTTGAAATCTTTATGAGTTATGATTAAAAATGAAATCGATGGTTGCATAATAGGCTGAGTTAAGGTACACATACCCTAGTAGTATTTAATTCATAATGGCAGGTATCACCTCACTAATTTAAAGATGCAAATCTCAGTTACTAAAGTTACTAGTCTCTGATTTGCATCTCCAGTATTGCGAGGTGAAATAATTAGAAAGAGACAAAAAAAAAAAAAATCAAAAAACATTACAAGTCGTCCCGTATCACCTTAAGATGTTTAGAGTTTTCAGTTTCAGTAATGTTTTTGAGTATTAAAATTTGCATTGTTTAGAAGTTTTTATTCGCGGTAATTTGTAAACTTATTTTAAAATTTCTTTTCAAAAGGAAACAAACATCTATTAAGCAAAAATGTAGTTAAGTTAATTTTTATCAACTATGTGCGAGAAATAATTTTAAATCTACCAGCCCTCCTTCACCTTCAGAAGATATTTATTGATGGTTCCATGCTTCTAGTTCATCAAATCCTTGAAAAGCTAAAAAAAAGCCCACTAGCGCCTCCTAGATAATGTGTTTCGGTATAAAAAGAACTTTACCAAAGTTTCGTGTTTTTTAGCTTCTTTCAATATAAATGTGTATTCGTATGTTGTATAGCACACCCTAGTAAGTCCACAGTCCATGGCACTGTGCTATACACGTGTTGGAGTTGTAAGAATCCAATAATGTGCTCTTTGTGTCAAAAGAAATTCCTCCGAATTCACGGGAACTTCACCCGGTTGAAAAATGTTGGGCTATGTTGAAGATAACACTTCGTAAGAATCCTAAAATAATCAAAAAGGAGCTGAAAATGAAGAAAGTCTGGGTCCAAAGAGATTGGAAAATCTTTTGGGCTAGAAATAATGGATGAAGTGAGGAGGAACGTGCGATTATTTAGTATGGGAGAAGAAGCTGAGTGAAATTACTAAAAAGAATTATAGCTTATTAGTTGATCTTCATTCTCTAAAAGTTTCAAACAAATCCAATAAGATGCCGAATTTCGGAGAATATTTTTTTATGTGTGTTTTTCCGCGAATGCACTCTTTCACAGTTTGTTAAACTTTTTTGAAGTAAAAAAATCCAGTGCCGTCTTGTTAGCTGCTAAAATGTCTTTGTACTGAGAGTCATAAAGTAATCATCATCTTGCCTCCGATAATCAAAAGGTGAGAGAGAATATGTAGAAAAAGCTAAACAGAGCATGCTTCGACTCGTGCGAAACGTTCTCACATATCAGTGCTAACACAGGTTCGGAGCAAATCTGATCTTACTCCTTTCGTGTTAGTTCGTCAATTCCTTCTTTTGTGCATAACTTCTTATTGCATGGGCAAAAAATGACGAATTTTGGGTTAAACTAGTTTAAAAAGTGCAAAATTTCGTCACAATCGGTCAAGATGGACGGCTTGTCGAGATGGATTCCAGCATGAGCATGATTGATCACCCATGGTTGCTACTCTGTTATTTCTAGATCACCTGTAATTACACAGAGAACCAACGGATGATGCTTGGAACTAGCATACATCCTCAATGTGTAAGAACTGGTGATCCCAAACTAAGGCAATACCAGCGCCGGACCCGCTCGAATGCAGGTCAAATAAGGAAAGAAATGGAATAGGTTGACGTGATACTCGCTTTATTGGAAGCCGAGAATACTTCCACGTGAAATCACTGGGATGTTGGGTAAAATGGTTGGGTTTGCAGCGGCATTCGTTTTGGTTAAAGGATGTGCTGAAATCAACTAACGTCGGCAACGAATAAGATATTTAACTATGTTCCCGGTTTATTCTGTACACAGAAATGCACAGTAAGATTATTCAAATTTTGGCACCGATTCAAACCAGCAGTAGAAGGCGGTTGGGGCCACTCCCAAGTGTGGTTTATTTGAGTAGAATACAAAAATACGTTAGAACATCGAGTCTGAGAACCGGTTTGAACCAACAGTGAGAATGGCTTTGGGGCCACTCACAAGTTAGGGTGGTTTGTTTGAGTAGAATACAAAAATGCGTTGCAATATTGAGTTTGAGAACCGGTTTAAACCAACAGTAAGAATGCCGCTAGGGCCACTTACAAGTGAGGGTGGTTTATTTCAGTAAAATGCAAAAATACGTTGAAATATTGAGTTTAAGGACCGATTTAAACTACCAGTAAGGATACTGTTGTGGCCACTCACACGTGTGGTTGGTTTATTTCAGTAAAATACAAAAAAAGGCCGTTGCACTATTGAGTTTGAGGACCGATTTCAACCACCAGTAAGGATGCTGTTGAGGCCACTTATAAGTGTGGTTGGTTTATTTCAATAGATTACAAAAGTACGTTAAAATTTCGAGTTTGAGGACCGATTCAAAACAACAGCATTGATGCTGTTGGGGTCACTCATAAGAGCGGGTGGTTTATTTCAATAGAATACAAAAAAAATGAATTTGATAACCGGTGTAAACCAACAGCATGGATACTGTTATACTGTTGAAAGACAATTAGCCCTTCGCTGATTTCGATCTAACGATGTCCATCGAGGAAGTTACAATTGCCATCCATGAGTTGGGAGTTGTTGTCGAGATGGTTTTCAAGCAAGTAGTGGTTGGACAAAAACATGGGCGGGGTCATGGAAAATCTCGCCCAATCCCATAGGTGGATCGCGAAACAGTTGGGAATCGACAATTCGACCCAGACAGACCCAGACAATCCAGCAGTGAGCTAGTAACGAAAAAAAAGCGTGAAAGCAAGAAAGGGGAGGGATTACATCAAGCGGAATCCGAACCATTCAATTTGCGAGATGGCCAAGAAGGTCAATTCTTTCATCTAGTTATTCCAACAGACAATGAAGCGGGCCGGACTTCATGTTTTCAAGGTAAGGAAGGCACCTAACCGAATCGACAAAAAGAATACGGTGGCCAAAGCCCGCGCCAGGAAGCTGCATCGCGAGTGGTTGGTGCAGTCGAAATGTATCATAATAGACGACGAGACATACTTTAAAGCGGACGCCAAGCAGATCTCCAGCCTGGAGTTTTCCGTTGGCAAGTCCCGCCTGGATGTTCCAGAGATGTTCTTCAAGAAAAAGGTCGAAAAATTTGGCAAGAAGTACTTGGTGTAGCGGCGAATTCAGCAAGCCGTACATAATGATCGGCAGCTTCAACGGCTAAATATATAAAAAAGAATGCCTCCAGAAGCGCCTGCTGCCCTTCCTCAGGTCCCACGAAGGTGACACTCTGTTTTGACCGGATCTTGCATCGTGCCTACGATGTTGTTTTGTGCCGAAGGAGTCAAATCCGCCAAACTCGCAGGAACTTCACCCAAAATTTTGGGCGACTATGAAGGGCAAGCTCCGAAAAACAGGGAAAATCTTCAAAAATTAGAAGGATTTGAGAAATAGTGGATGAAAGTGTGTAAGAAAGATGGCGCAAGTGTTGCACAGGATGGGATGGGTAGCGTTAAGTCCAAGGTGTCGGAATTTAGCATAGAAGAAGAGGTTGAACAAACCGACATTGCAAACCATAGGTAATATGTGTTTATTTATATTCTGAGAGTTTCAAAAATATCCGACTTAAATTGAATTTTTGGTGATCAGTTTTGTCTGTTGCTTTTTTTTCGAGTACAATGTTAAATTGATGCTAACAATTGAACAGGTTGATTCCAGATTGCCAACTTTAAAACTTAATAAGCTGTTGGTATAAACATGGTATTTTACTAAATGCATTTCCTCGAAGAATCTGTTTTACTTCGTCAGTTTCAGTAGATAATTGATCTTACAGTAGGGGCGGGCGTGTCCGAAACCACCATATTTGAAGAAATGTAAGGTGATAAAACTAGCTCTGCGTAAATGCATCAGCCACCACCGATGAATATTCGCTCAAGCTGATATTATTTGCTAACGAAAAAATAGGGAAAAATTCAAGATTCCATTATATAGAATGAGTAATTCGTGAACACAGAAGTTTCAAAAAAAACTCCAACATTCTAAATAAATTCCACGCAAATATTGACTCACCGTGGGCTACTGTAACCCAAGCCGAGGGACTACCTTTTCATTCCGGGAAGAGTGTAAACATATGATTATCCTGATGCGAAGTAACACACGACCGGCGCGCTGCCACCGGATTCATTAGCAAACGACCGCCCTCGAATCGTTTTCCCTTGAGTGATGTTGTAAAATGGGGGTCATGCGCCTACTCAGTTAACCCGAACGGTGTTTGCTCTGGCGTACCTCGATATCGGTATTTGATCAGCACTTAAGTTGATTGAGTCTTTACAACTATAGGGTTATGGGTGTTTGTTTTCACCGCAGATGCAATTCGATGCGTTCGGGGGAATGTTTGCACATATGTGTGGAATTAGCAACCTGATACTCACCACCAATAGACGATCCTTAGCTTAGCCTACAAGCTTCGAATGGCGGGGCCCTCCGAGGGCGCATCGGTTACTTCCCGGCGACGATGGCATCTAATGCGCCCTGTTTCTCTGCGTTCCGTCTCACCAATGTTGATGATGTTCCATGGACGCTGATGTCATTCGGTAGATGCAACTCTAAGCCCCGCTGCTGATGATGATGGTGATGAAGATGTTGATAGCACCCGTCGTCCGTCCGTCAGTCTAGTTGCAGTCCAGGCAGTAAGGTTGCATAGATCGCCTGGAAAATACAAGGGGAGAAAAAGGTAACGAGATGGTCATTAGTGTCATCGTCAGGTAATAAGCTTGAGAAAGATGGTGCTACCCGTGGGGTGATTTTTTATGGACACGTGCACCCGCCGCACTTACCCATAGCTCGCACAGTGAAAAGCATGGTCATGCGCGCACATTTCATAACGTAATAAAAAGAAGAAAAAAAAGAACAGCATAGATGAGTGTTACCGACGCGGAAAACTGAGCTGGGGATTATCCTATTACGTGTGACATGCTGATTAATAGGGGTTTATTAGCGAGCGACTTTATTAGCTTCGTTATGGCTGCGAAGGTGATTTTCGTAAGCCATGCGCCTATACAGGTGCAGAATGATGGCGACGACGCGACGGTACTAGAAGTAAAATCGGACTCGAGGTCCTGGGGAGATACAAAATGGCAGCCGTGCACAAATTTCTATTGTGATTCAACATTCGAATGAAAAACGCCCCTTCAAATGTACAAAACAACCATCAAATCATGAACAATGTCCCCTTTTAAGCAAACGCATCCATTTAATCCGCTCACCTCAGCATTCCAGGACAAACATCAACATCAATAAAGCATCACCCCAAGCCAAGCTAATCTCCACAGTCAGTCAGCCGTCCTGTATCACTAAGAAGGAACGATTCAACATTTTCGCAATCCTACTGACTGCTGGTGCGAAAACCCCTTTTACATTTTCAATGTCGAAAAGTGTTCCAGGACCCTTCTTTTCCCAGTACGATTTTCGTACGCTTTCCCGTCCGATTCCCCGTCCATGTGTTCATTTTCACATAATACATTTGTAATTAAGGGTGAAAATGTGCAAAACTCTTACCGGTCGGGGTCGCTGCCGTATCAGACGTCTGGCACAGCTCACAAACCCTGTTGGGGGATGCTGCCCTTCCGTAATTTATGGACCAATTGCACATTTCCGTCCGGGTTGTGAAATAACACGAAGCACAACAATACCCTCTCATGTCAGTCTGGCAGTCTGGATGCAGCCCCGGCTTCGGGTTACGGCAGCTCTAGCAGTGGAGGTTTTAATTTGAATTTGTCGAACCCTGTTTCAGGGGGGTCAGGTTCCATGTTCACCCTGCGCCTGCACCCCTTGCAGCCGGAGAACTCACTTGCACTGGCCAACCAATTCGGTCGAGGGTTATTTTGCAGAATAATTGTTGTATTCCGAGATGGTGCGACACGTCCCTTGTACTGCTAAATTGGAATCGATTATCTCATACTGCCGGAACACAAAAGTTCGGATGCCCCCCGGAGCAGTGCTGCTAGTGGTGCCTCATGCATCACAGGGATGGCGTTATTTTGCTAATAATCGATTATTGAATGATCGAATTTGTGCTTTTTTTTATTGGTTAGCTTCGTTAACCAAGTCAATTTTACTCAACTATCCTTTGCTTCTTAATTTTATGTTGAATAATTGGACTTACGCCTGGTATATGATAGGATTAGAAAATTTTATCGAACTTCATTTTAAATGGGCTAAAAACCATTTTCCGAATTGTATCCTTTTTTCCAAATTGTATCCTTTTAAAAAGTTTGAGTAAATTTCCCTAAAAATCAGGCAAACGAACTTATTTGTAATAAGATGCACAATTCTTTATTTTAAGAATTTCAGAAATGGGTGATGCCCGGGAAAAACAAAAAAAATAAAACTGTAGTTTTCCGGGCATTAAAGTGACACTGGTCAGTTTTTTAAAATTGCTTTTTTATTCATAAATCCATAAATTATAATCTATAAAAAATCGTTAGACTCGATAATCAAACCTGATCTTTTGTTGAATTAAGGGTTCTGCTCTGTCAGATATTTAGTAAAACTTAACTAGTCTTGAGAAAATAAAATAAGAAGGATATGCGTATTTTCGTTCTGGAAAACTGAAGGAGCCTGAACAAAGTTGTTATTTAACGATAAGGAATCCTTCTGGGCAGGTTTCAGACAGATTTAGTTTTCTAAGCTTATTGAATGCAAATGTTGTTAGATTGTTCACCAGGTATTTTGCTCGCTGTATGTATATATGGAAGTGTGCATGTGTGTATATATGTAAGAACTTATGAATGAATAAGAGGATAAAGGTAATTTTCCAAGAGCTGCTCGATATTGGTAAGTAATACTTCCTGTCATTCAATTTTAACCAATGGTAAACTAAATTGTACATTTACAACCATACTAAAAATATTGAAACTCGCTAATTTTGTATCTCTTGACGACTATGAGGGTTGTTTCCAGCACTTTCGTCAATGACAATTGTCAATTTTTTGAACAGTTGTAAAAACGTGATAAGCAGAAAGAAGTGTGGATCTACGACAATCAACATTTTTGGCGAAATGTTTAGTGAAAGTTGATAGGCTCATCTCGGTTGCTTTCCCCGAGCTGCCGTGCAAATGTCTGATGCTATGCTGTGCTATGCTATGCTATCAAGTATAAGAGTCAAAATTTGAACGGTATGTGGGTGTGTTTGTGAGCGTATGACTTTGTGTGTAAGTGCGTTCGTCTTCTCTTTTCAGAAAGCGAAAAATGGCGCTATAACCATAAGCCATAAAGGCTGGGAGACGGGAGTTGGTGCTCGTGTCCCAGCCGAAAGAAGAGCCTGGCTACAAGTAGGAAACGCCTGTGTTCTCCCGGCTCAAAGCGAACCAACACAAGGGTGCATTAGTCATTAACTTTCTTAGCTTCGTCCACTCCCAACGACCTATGTACGCACAAATACTACGCTTGCTTTCTCGCTCGAGGAAAGCCTCCTGCAAAATCCCATCCAGCTTCCAACTCAGATGTCTATGAAGGTAGCATGGGTTCTCCGGCATCTTCTTAAAGTGGGCATCTAATCGACAACGCCCACTCACATCACGCTGCTGAATCCGCAAGGACCTGGCCAGGTGTTGTACCAAGAAATCGATGGATGAAGAATCCTGCTCACGCCAAAGGCAGCTCTTCCCCGGCGCTTCCATCGTCTCTACAACAGCCAGCAGGATTATGTATGGTCAGGAACATGCTATGCTATGCTATGTTGTTAGATTGTTCACCAGGTCAATAGGAAGTCCTTTTTCACGGCAGTTTTTTAGCAGAAAAGAATAAACATCATGAGATCGAAGCAAGTCACGCTTTGAAGCTATGTTACCATGGTAACGTGTTTTATTATTTTTAATATTTTTTGAAAATGAACTAATACGCGTTTTTCAAATAATAAGCAACCATTGTTTGTCGAATTTTTTTTTATGCGTCCAAAATGATTTTTCAGTTGTTTGGTTTGTTTTAAGAGCTTCAATCAGCCGTAGAAAACTCGACTATGTTCCATGGCAGCATTTTCTACGGGTGAACCGTGAACCGTTGCTTTTTCTTCCTGATTGCCAAGCAAATTTATCGTTTTATTGTTTGTTTTGATTTATCCGCTGAAATTCATAAACAAATCTGGCTAATTCGGTTAAATGCTCCCTTACTAATCTCATAATCCTACATCCATCCTAAGTTGAATCAAGAGTGTAAATAGAGGGGTTCATCTTCCCTTACTAAAACTCTATTCATTAAACAAGTTTCACTAATTCTGTAGCTCACCGAGGTATTTCATCTTCTGCTATGAGAACAAATCATCTATCTTAAAAGATATTTCAAACATATTGGAGCATTTTTTTCAACTGCAAGCTTATGTATTAACTAAATTCAAAAATTTTCATTTATTAACAGACAAGACAGCATGAATTAGACTGCTTGTTACCAAATTATCAATAAGTCGCGAACGAATGGAAAAAGGAAAGATTTGAAATGGCTGTTCCCGAAACAGCTGAGTTGTGGCAACCTTTTGATTGGGACAATTTACGATTTCTGTCTACAAATCCTTTCTTTATCTTTCAATCAATCTCGTAAACTATGTAGGAAAACCATGAAGGAATTAAATCGTTTTTTTTTATTCGAGCATGACAAATCGAATGCATCAATTCGGACCACTGTTGAAAGTGCACACTTAAAAATTATACTTTTACATTAGATGAAATTCGGCTTTGACAGAAATCAAGGAACGTAAACAAATATTTGATGTAAAATTATGTCTTTCGAAGCCGACGAAAGGAATGATAGATAAAATTAGTTTGACTAATTCTTTCAACTTATTCTAACGTCTGTGAAGACGCTCGCAATTGCCGGTCTAAGGGCACCTAAACTGACATTCTTTTTCGTAGAGTGTAGTTTCAGCATCACGGGGAAGGATTTTGGTATGTAGTTTTTTCTTAATGTTTTAACCGGATTTCCCCTCTCTATTGGATAATTATTATGAGGTTCGTGTGGCTGATGTATGTATATGTTGGACAAAAACGTCCATTCGCAGTCATTCTTGAAAGTCATGAAGCATAACTGTTGCTTACGCTAAGCGTCTCTTGGTTTCATATGTGGCCTTTATCATCCCTGAATACTTATAATCTTTCTTCAAAAGAGTTGTAAGCTTTTGCCCGAATTTTTTGGAAACATTCACTAAATCATGAGGTCAGAAGCTTTATCCAGAACTTCTCGCAAATTTCTCCCAGATCTACATCAACAAAGAACAACATTCTGTGGACTGCTTGCGAGTCTTCTCGATAATAATACATGATCATAAAACAAACTACCTGTAGACCCAAAAAATTTGTTTTAGATCATCCTGAGTATTTTTCAAAACTACCATAGTGTTCGTCAAGTTTGCAAATGTTGAACATGTTAAAATTCGGACTTCCATAAACAGCTTTAACTTTCCAACTGCTGAGCCAAATTTCTTGAATCTTTCAATGAAGACTGTCCTGGCCTCATTGAACACCTGAATTTATGCTTTAAGGCTGGTATGCAGCTGAAAAGTAGTGTGCATTAGTATAGGACAAGTAATGATCAAGAAAATCTTTAACTGTTGGAATCACTTCCCTAGTATGCAATTGAAAAGGAGGGCAAACTACGGATGGCTTCATAACGTTAGTAACGCCTGCCCGTGTAATCTTAAGGGCGCTGTCACTTATCCTTGCGGAATAATATTCCGTTCGATTATTCTGCATGGAAAACTGACATTTTATCCATACTGGAGCAGTTGTCAAAATTACTTCGGTAGAAATGGCAAAAAATACTTGAGGTCCTTACTTGCCATCTGCATACTAGGCTTTATCCAGCATGAGGGTCAATAGAAAAACATGCTTTCTCAATAAATTTACAATTACAGTTACAGTTGCAAACTCTCAATCAGCTTTAAACCAAGAGAACTCTGGTGGACAGACAGAAGCACCTAAATCAAACTATGATTTTTTGAAAAAAAAAAAAGTCTATAAAATATTGTAAAGCTGCTAGTTTCCAAATTTCAGGTCATTTTGACATTAAAGAACTAGGCGATAACCCCGGCGTGGTGGTTAGGTGTGACTACACAGCTTGAAAGCTTCATATAATTTTAATTTACACATTAATGGAATACTAGATTCGGCATAAACTAATGAGGTATATCATTTTAAGTTTAGCTAAATGCCGTCTAAATCAGGGCTTTTGATTGAAATATTGCAAACAATTTCGTTGTTTCCGCTTGTTTTGCTTTGCACGAAAGAAAGTTTACGCCTTTGTTAAAATTCATAATTGTTATCTGTGTAAAAAAGTATAGAATTTATACATTAATCTTTAAAATTCCAACCCATTTGATGCAACGAATGACCAGCTGCAGCTGTCAATATAGGCCCGGATTTTTGCTTGTTCAACCATTGATCCTTCTCCAGTTCTTTCGGGGAATCTTTACTATGAAGTTTCACATCATTCTTTCTGAGTGTACATTCTAATCTTTCGATGAATTCCCGTCCAATGTTCAAGCAAATAATTTATCATCTTATTAAATTTTTCAGCGCGCATCTCTCAAAACTTTGAAAAATGTACTGTGTACTGAAACCAGATTTTTTAATTAACTCCTCAAAATGTTTTGAGTACTTCCTCTGGAACATTAATCTCTTCACTTATTCAGGGCTTCCTTTAGATCATTCATAATACCATTTCTCTCAATCATCAAACTGGTTCTACAAAAAAGAATATAATAGGGTAAGAGTCCCTTGACTCAGCCCTCAATGCAACAGTCGATTGCATTTTTTATTATAATTCATATGGTATTTGAGCTGGAAGCAAAATTTAGCTAGTATGCACTTGCTAAGATATGTTTAATAAGCCATCATTTATAACGAAAAGTCACACAACTCATTTTATAAAGTCAGAAACTTTCAAGGGATGTGGATGTAATGTCGGTCTATGGGTACCAAATTGGGTCTAATAATGGATGAAAGTTAGTCCTATTCGATAGATTTTTTATTAAATGTTGACTATGTACGAGTTTTTATGATTTGCAGATTCAGATTCGCTCTACCTAAGAAACAATTTCACAAATCAAACTATACTTTAACTTGTGAGAAAAACTTAAGTGCTATTTCCATGTGATTTCAGGTGGCAGTCAAAACATTATAATTCATTCTACGCAGATTTTGTTCCCTTAGGTTGTTTTAAGAAGTGCCATATGAAAAACATGCAACCGAAACTCAGACATTTGTATTGTAAATGTTACCAATAACAAGATTTTTACTGCGCTTTCCATACAACAGGCCATAGTTAGCAACTATGTATGTGTGTATCTGTATGTATGTATGGAAGCCACCATCCCTTCATGCCCTTGGCTTGGATGCAGCTCCACTTAATAGCAAGATCAAATTGGGCCACCGATCTGAATTCACAATATCGCTGTATGAAGGGCCAAAAACGGAGGGGTGGACCCGTAAGCAGAGACGCTCACGCAAAAACCACGGGAAAATGACAATCTCCTTCCAACGATACGATCCAACAAATCGAATAAACCAATTCGCAATAAAGGGTGTATTCGATAAAAATGGCATACAGAAAATCTTCTGTTACTTTTGAATCGTATGAGTAAAAAACCTAGAAATTTGAGTAGATCTTATCCATAGTGTATTATTTACATCTGCCAAGTTTCATAGTTATACACTCAGTAGTTCCAGTCATGTCGTCGAAACAAGAAATTGTCCGTGAGAATAATTTTGTGCTCTCACAATCAAAATCCAGGGGCGTCCCACCGGTGGATTGCTAAAAGGCTTGGAATTGCAAATACAACTGTGTCTCGTGTAATAAGAACCTTCAAGGAGCGTCTGAGTGTCCAAAGGAAGGAAGGGAGTGGTCGTAAAGGTGGTCCAATGGACAGTAAAATGGCCAGAAAAGTCGTACAACAATTCAAGAACCGTCCAAACATGTCAATTCGAGATGTCTCTAAAAAGTCTAAGGTGTCAGTCGGTTTTGTGCAGAAAACCATGAAGCGTGCTGGGTTACATGTTTACAAAGTGCAAAAAGCCCCAAACCGGAATGAAAAACAAAACATCACTGCGAAAACCCGCGCCCGGAAACTTTACACGAAGCTGCTCACCAAATCCGGTTGCATAGTGATGGATGACGAAACATACGTCAAGGCCGACTTCCGTCAACTTCCTGGGCAAGAATATTTCATTGCCAAGTCGAAGTTCGATGTTCCGGAGGATGTTCGAAAGAAGAAACTATCGAAATTTGCAAAGAAGTTTCTAATCTGGCAGGCGATTTGCGGATGTGGTGTGAATAAGTGCTCCCTTCATCACTTCCGGAACAATAAACGGTGCGATTTACACGGAAGAGTGCCTTAAGAAGCGTCTCTTGCCATTCATTAAGAAGCACAAAGGATCAACTCTGTTTTGGCCTGATCTAGCATCCTGCCACTACGCTCGAAACGTATTGGAGTGGTACCGAGCCAACGGAGTCAATTTTGTGCCAAAGGATATGAACCCACCAAATTCACCGGAACTTCGTCCAATTGAAAAATTCTGGGCAATTATGAAAACGAAACTTCGCAAACATCCCAAAACTATAAAAACAGAGCTAGAATTGAAGAAAATTTGGGTAAAAACAACAAAAACACTGGGAAAATCGGTTGTACAAAATTTGATGGGTGGAGTGAAAAGGAAGGTGCGGGCATTCGGGATGGGAGACGAAATTGAATAAAACAAATGTTGTAAATCAAAACTCATTAGTAGTTCTTCATTCCCTGAAAATTTCAAGAAAATCCGATAATCAGTTTAGTTTTGATGAGTATATATGTGTGTGCCATTTTTATCGAATACACCCTTTATTATCAGTGTTTTAGTAATCAAAAATATGTTATCATTTAGGCTGAATAAACAGCCAAAATAACAAAAGTGATACAAATTAATATTCGTTGGATATCACAATATTACCTCGTTTTGTTATCATGGAGTTCATTTTGATAACAAATTTTGTGATATGAACAAATTTCTTGAAATAATTTCAAATTATGTTATCAACATGCTATCAAATTCATATACTTATAACTATAGCAGTACTTCTGGTAAGAACATCAATTTCATATCCAGGTAGAATTCAGTAATGTTCGTAAAAAATCGTCTTAAAAACTTGATAACATATGATAACAAAATTTGTCAATGTTGATAATCAAATTTGTTATGCGATAATACACTGATAGGCAAAATAAAGTGCCCACCTCATCGTTTTTTCAATTTCTCTCATTTACTTGGTTCAAATTAAAGTAAACACACTGTATTTTTTTTATTATCTTATTTTTATATTATTTTTAAGTTTCGCTTATGGAATACCGCAAAAAAAGGAGTTTTACTTAAAGAAAAAAAAATCAATTAGTGTTTAAAAAAAACAACAGTGACAAAATAAAGTGCCCACTTCATTTAGGCTACAGAAAACATAAATTAAAGTAAAATAAAAGCATTTCAATAATTGATGTGTCCTCCTTTGGCCTTCAGGACCTCCTACAGGCGCTTCGACATGCTCTCGACCAGGTTCTTTAGGTGCTGTGGATCTAGCTCTTCCCAGGCGCGCTCCAGGGCTTCAAAATAGTTATTTTTATTGGTATCACCAGTTTTGTCAACCCTGGCATCGAGAATCGCCCACAAATTCTCGATGGGATTGAGGTCCGGGCTTTGTGGAGGCCATTCCAGCGGTTTGATCCGACAAGACCGGAAGAAAGACTTGGTCTTCTTGGCAGTATGCTTCGGGTCGTTGTCCTGCTGGAATACGAACTTCTCTTCAAGGCCCGTCTGGATCAGCGAAACCTCCAGATTTTCTCGCAGGATGTTGATGTAAGAATCTGCCGTCATTATCCCGTCGATTTTCACAATGCTTCCCACTCCACCCCACGAAAAACAACCCCAGACCATCACATTTTCTCCTCCATGCTTCATCGTGTCTTGGATGTTGCTCCTCTCGCTCCTGAAGCTCCTCTCCCGATCTGCACCAAACACGAACCCACCGCTTTCGGTTAAACAGCTCAAATTTTGATTCGTCCGTCCAGAGAACCGTTTAGCGACAGCCCGGTGCGATTCACCGTTTTGCACATCACGAACGACCAATTTTCGAATACACAAGGGAATTGCTTTCGAAAGCACTGCGTTCTCCATTTTTTTTTTTTTTCAATTGAATCAAATGCGATCACGTATACAAATGCACCAGGTTGAGCCGTTTGCTTCAAAACATGTCAAAATATCAAAACATAAACAATCGAGGGGTCTTCCAATGGAAACGTATCGAAAACATATCGATTTTTGAAGTGGGCACTTTTGTCACTGTTTTTTTTTCAACACATATTGATTTTTTTTTCTTTAAGTAAAACTGCTTTTTTTCAGCATTCCATAAATGAAACTTAAAAAGAATATAAAAAATAAAATAAGAAAAAAAACTACACTGTGTTTACTTTAATTTGAACAAAGTATATGAGCGAAATTGAAAAAACGAAGAGGTGGGCACTTTATTTTGCCTATCAGTGTAGGTGAGTTTAAAATGATATCTGACATAACAAAACTTGTTACTTATTTGATATCAGTTTGTTATTTTACTTTGCTAGGATACTCCTACCCAAAATCCATATGTGTGCCTTATGCCTACACCAGAAATAAAGAAGCAAGATTGTAATGCAGTTTCGCAAGATTTTGTTTCATTTCTCGTAATCGATCGCAACTCGGATAAAAGAAGGAGAGAGAGAGGAGATGAGTATAAGATTGGAGTCCAGAAGTTCAATGGCTCATAAAAAAAGCGATCTTAATTTGCAACCGATTCGCTTCACGGCTCTAGATAGTAAACATTCAGCCACTTCAACAAGTTAAACGAATAGGTAAAAGCCCTACTGTTGCTTCGATTGTCCAGGCACTCTGCGATGTAGCAATGAAGCAAATGATGTCGCTCGCTAATAACAGGGCATGCAAATATTACCTGAAGCTAATAGGAAAACTTCAAGGGGATATGTGTCGATTGTGTGGCATAGAAAATGAAGACTCTCAACACCTGCTACACCCAAAAGTTAAAATTGTAGCAAAAAATGCAAAATTGCAATTTTGCAGTTTTTGCAATCATATCTTGAGAAATCCGCATGATTCTGAAAAGGCAAATTTGCCCATCATGTTCCACAAAGCTTTTTATGGTATAAACAAAGCCATGCAAGTGTGTGCAAGTGGTTATCGCTGTGTGCCTAGTGCCTCGACAATCGCAGCAACCGTTGGGTTTTTGTTCTCAATATGGGTGAGACAATGGCACAGAACGCCGCCACGCCATATGCCACTGTTGGTATTCCGCTGTCAAGTGTTCTATTTTTATTTTCACTCGTCATCACACTCCCATCTCCCTCTCAGGTCACCATGCGTTTAATGAAATAAACGAAGCCATGTAAGTGTGTGCGACCGATATTGGCTTCATTGTTGTAACGTTGAGTGCCTCGACAATCGAAGGAACTGTAGAGCTTTTATTCCGTTCACCTCAACTTGTTATGGTGACTGGATGGTTACAAGAGGGAGCCGTCATGCTGACGGTCGCGGTTCGACTCTCGGTGGTAGCGGATCGAGATCTTTTTTTTTGTGGGCCATTAAATTTACTACTACTAATCAACTGCACAACCTCACGCACACATTGATTTTTTCTAATCGAATTAATGTGTTGCTTTTTTGCCCACGACCAATGTTGCATTTTTTCTCCAAGTTACGATCCATTACGAGAAATGACACCAAATCATGCGAAATCGCATTACAATCTGGCTTTTTTATTTTGGGTGTATGTTGTTGTACAGCCATCTTTGATAAAAGGCGTACATTTCTGAAAAAGGGACTTGCAGCACCCTTTGATATTTGAAATGCACAGCCCAAACAAGTAGTGCATTTTATTCGATTCAATATAATACCTGGCTGGGAAAATGCTTTGAGTCACTCCATGTCGATCGCTTCACATAATAGTGATACGGCATACTGGTAGAGCAATATCAAAACGGGGAATATATCACAATAGATCTAAGAAATGGTCGCAGTGATGGGAAAAAAAATTTCGCTCGCAAACACCGGCATAGCTTCACTTATTTCATAAAACGGGTGGTGCTCAAGAAGGGCAAACGTGTATGAGAGGGAGATGAGAGTGTGTTGACGAGTGAAAATAAAAATAGGACTACTTGTCAGCGGAATTCCAACAGTAGCCAATAGTGTTGCAGCATTCTGTGGTAATGTCTCACTCATATTGAAAATTTGTTGACGGTTGAACAAAGACTCATGATCTTTCGATTATGTTTCCCAAAACTTCACGCTGGTGCTGGACAATGTTTACGTTAAAAATGACTTGTTCTGACGAATAGAAGACTGTATTTTTTTAGTGTGTACCCAATGTAAACCAATTAACGATTAAGTCGACATATCACAAAAGTCAATAATTTTCTAACATCCCTAATCGATCATCAAACCAATAAAGTATAAAATGAGATGCACGGCTTATCAAACAAATGAAAAACCAATTTCAAGCCAATTAATTATGTATTGCTTGATTACCCTCGATAAATCCGTCGATCGGTTGCCCGGGCAATTCCGAGTGACAAATTTAAATAACGACATCATCCTGATTCGCCTGTTGCGTGTTCCCGGAATAAATTAGAATAAATAAAACGGCATACCATCATTGTGTACATCACCTTCGAATCGAACCCAGTAATTGCTCAAATATTGGTCCGGGTAACGTCAAACAAACGACACGTCTTTATGACGGGCATTAGCGTCACCAGCTGCGGACGTTTACTGGCCAAGACGTGTGTAATACTCCCATTGCCACTGTTTTGAAAACGATCGCTGACTGTAAAGCGCACAACATGTATAATTATTTTCCTAATTGCAATTACACTGGGGCGGCAGCACTACCACTCGTTCTTAGCAAATGGATAGGTTTATAATCGATATGACAAGTCACACAACAGTGAAACACCAGCAGCAACGCGACTTGAGCTGGGCTCATTTATTTATAATATGCTTTCCTTTCGGTCGGAGTTGCACCGGAGAACAGGGACTTGCGTCGTGTCGTTCAACTTGCTCCAAATGGCTTCTTTCAACAGGCAGTCCGTGGCTGATCGTCTAGTTGAGATAGTGCGATTTATTAGAATACACACGACATATTCTATTGAGGGTAACATTGAAGCATTCCAGATGATAAGCATTATGGCCGTGTTCACATCGATTGAAGATTAGTGCATTAGTGCAAGAAACAAATATACAAACCAGCGTTGCTACATAATCCAAATATTAAGTTTGAGTAGACTCCACAGCCATTGCATTCAAATGACTCTCCTACTCATGTCGGTGCAGTGATTTCAACCTCATGGATGCTCACTAGCCCCTCGTGGTAGATTTCATAGGCGCCACATTTCACATCTGTGCATTCACCGGCCATAAATTACCACCAGCTCATTATGTATAACGCAGTGCACATAAAATAAACATGCTAATTATCACGGTACACCTCAACAGACCCATTCGAAAGACCCATTTTTCATCGGTTGCTGTCATATTCGCTAAATTTCTATCGCCGCACTATTAAACGGCAATTTAGTACACATTTGCCTAATCTCAACTCACCTTGAGGCATTTGTTTTCGAACAAAGCAGGAACAACGTAGAAAGCAAATAGTTTTACCATCCCATGCACCTCCACTTCCAGGCAACTACCACAACCGAAGACGACAATTTCATCCCATTGCGTGACAAGTTCGTATTATATTGACGAGGTTCCTGACTGGGCGATGGCGCACGTGATCACCTCAACTTTCCTATAAGGGAAATGGGGTTGTATCAGCATGCGGAGAATCGATATTTAACTGGAACACAATCTTTTTATTTCGAGTAAACTCCCCATTCGATCTCTCGAAAAAAAAATGTTCAAACCATGAGTATTTCGAACCCCACATCCCATAGGACAGCCGAAATGCCACAGCAGATTCCTCATAGAGAAACGCTGGTGAGTGGGTCGAAAATATTGATCCTCTTGGCAACGAACTTCTTGGCCGAAAAAAAAAAGTGGAGCACTGAGGAGAAACAGAAGAAAATGCCAACTAATGCCACCACCATAGGCCTAGAAGCCAGCCGCATCAGCACCGTCATCATCGCTCACGTACTAGTATTAGTAGTAGTAGTAGGCCGGTCGATGCTGCATTCTAATGAGTTGACTTGTGGTTTCGAGGGTACTTTTCCATGCTTGACACTGGGCAGCCAGCGGATGGTTTTTGGTGGATTCAATGGCAGAGACATACGCAAAATGCGACGACCGATAATGGAGGCGATTTGTACTGTAACGCGAACGATCGCTCGCTCCACGATGATGATAATGATGATGGGATTTGCATGTCTCCGTGCGTTTAATGGATGGATGAGTACTAGAAGATTGATTGTCGTGCTGTGCGCTGAATGGAAATGATTGTCAGGTACAGTCGTTACACCGACTTACAGCTGCCATCCGGATAGATTGTAGTGATTGCGATTTAAGATGGAGGTGGTTAGCGAATTAGGTATATCAACAAAAAACGGCATTGTTACCTAAACATTGCAAATGTGAAGTAATGGTACGAGGAAGTGTATAAGTTAAATCTTTTTTTTTTAATCGGTACCAATTTTGCAAACTACAGTAAACAAAACAGTATGAACTGAGACTGGTAAAGCACACCTCGTATTTTCTCATGAAACTACAGGAGATTCTTCGCGTGATTTTATCATCACTTTTGTATGGGTCCCATCTGATTTTTGAATTCTGGGCAATGGGAGAGCGGACTCGCTTGCAAAGGTGGGTTCTATGGAAGTCAATATTTATGATCGACAAATCGCCTTTAATGATTTTTTTTTCGATTTTTCGTCAACAGCTGGCAGTATAAATGAAGTAAAGAAGATTTGGGCGATGACGAGACTCATTTATACCATGTTGGGCTAAACGACAGCAATCTCTGTGAATGTGGACAAGGTTACCAGGCTCAGATCACATTATTTGGTGTGTTGAGGATCGTGGAGTCAGATCTGAGTCTTATGATTGCCTTCGGGTTCGAGGTAGACAAACCAATGTACCAGTTAGCGATATTTTGGCTGTACGTGATCTGGAGTTTGTGAAACTCATTTATGTGACTAGAGAATGAGAAGAAAAATAAGGAATTTCCATTTAATTCCAACTACCTCAATTTCGTCTACAATGTGCAGACTTCTTCAGTGTCATGTACTTATACTCGACCGAAAGAAAACCTTCGCTGCCTGCCGTACGTATACTATTTTCCAAATACAAAAACTTTTATCTAACCTATCCTAAGTCAAGAACAAATATACTTACAGGGTGCGGCAGAAAATAATGCGAAAATTTGTTCTATTTCTCTCAAATCCCATTTTCAACTAATTCATACAATAATATCAACATTTTCGAGGGCAGTTATCTTTATAAAGTCCTTTTAAACAAATTTATGCAATGCGTCCTCCATTTTTTATTAATAACATCCTCGAGCCGACGCCGGAATCCAGAGCATGCCTTTCGGACGTAGTCCTCCGACATTGACTGCCATGTGCGTGTTATGGTTGACTTCACGGTTTTCACACTAGGGTGTGATGTTTTGCAGGCTCGTGTTTCAAAATATGCTAGAGAGCCACAAATCTTTCGGCCAAAACTTCATGTTATCGTTCAACCATTGTTGGGTTCGATTGAACGTGTGACACGGCACTCCATCTTGCTGTAAGACAACGTTTTGGTCCTCGGAGAAGTTGGCCTTCACCAGGGAAGCACTTGGTCCTTTAAAATGCCGATATACACTTCGGTATTCATTTTAACTCCAGCATCAATGAAAACAGGCGGCATTTTCAAACCATTGGACGCCACCAAGCTAAACATCATGACACCAGCCGGATATTTGGTTTGAAATTTGAATTTTACTTTTTCCGGAACGTTCTCCATTTTCTGCGGTGAAATAAACCGGTCCGTGCGGCTGTTGGCCACAGCATCGATAATGAAAAGCTCTTCGTCGGAGAACATGTTTTCCTTCTTCAACAAGGAAATCAATCTCTTGGAACGAGTCACTCGTAGTTCCTTGACCCGGTCCGTAATCAAGTGACGTTTCACTCTGGTTCTGGAAGATGCATGCAGGTCTTCTTTAATGATTCTCCGCATGGATTTCTCCGAAATTTTGGCTTCCTTTGCAATTTTTGCACGGATCGATTTGATCACGTTCGGCGTGCGTGCAAAGCGCGCTCGTCCGCTTCCCGGTTTCCGCTGCTTAGGACCATCCTGCAGGGACTTTTTTATGCGGTTGACTGTTGCCAAATGCCACCCTACCACCTTGGCAATCTCTTTCGGCATCTTCTGGGCAAGCAACAAACTGGTGATCACTTCTTTCGCGAACATTTTTACGAATTTGCAATAAAACAAAAAGAATGTTTGGATGCAGCACTGGAAAGTAAACATAAACAAATACACTGTTGACAGAAATTAGTCACTAGCTACACGAATCAACCCAATAATCAAGTTTGAACATTTTTGCATTATTTTCTGCGGCACCCTGTAGTATCTACCTCGCCATTTCCCTATACCTGTGTTCTGTTGTTTGTTGATTTCTTAGCTTTCTGCGACGTCTAATTTCCAGGGTATACAGATAGACCGTAAGATTGTGATGTCATTCGTCGTTGTGTCGTGATTTTCCGTGAAGATGTGTACTGGAACTGTCAATTTGAAGTTATGTGAAATTTCTTTGTCATTCTGTTTGACGGCCTTAGTCATCTCCGCTAGATGCTCTTTGAACCTTGTTGTCAAGGTTCTCTTTGTTTGGCCTACATATATTTTGCTGCAGTGTTTACACTTGGTTTTGTATACCCCTGCTCTGTAAAGGTAAGCAATAAAGGTAGTTGGAATTAAATGGAAATTACTAATCCTTCTTCTCATTTTCTAGTTACAGGCAGCTCACTTTCCAGGATTCATTTATGTGTTTTCGACTAACATAAGACTTAGATTGTAGTTAGCTTAACATGTATGTTTGGTATTAGTTTTGTTTTATCTGTGTTTGTGTGAGTGTGTTTTTTTCTACTCAAAAATGTTCAAGTCAAAAGAAAACCATAAGCTGTATAGTTATAAGTTTTTGACAATTTAGAATTTAAAATAAACCAAGTAAACCATACATTAAATTCCCATCCGATAGATTGTTATTCTTATTAACATCGAGACGGCCACGAGTAATCGGTTCTATCCCCCTAGCTTTAGTTTTAAGAAAACCGATGTATATAAATATGAAAATTTGGCTCTGTGAAGTTGGTACGATTGAGCCTGTACAAATAAATCTATAAATAAAAATGGATTTCTGTCTGTCTATCTGAACCTTATAGACTCGGAGGCTACTGAACCGATCAGCGTAAAATTTAGCATGGAGGGATTTTTGTGGCCGAGGAAGGTTCTTATGATAGTTCAAGACCCCTCCCGCCTCTAGAAAGGGGGCCCCCATGCTAATGCAAACAAATTTCTGCATAACTCGAGAATTAATCAAGCAAATGGAACCAAATTTTGTATAGGCGAGTTTTTGAAAGCCAGAAATGTTTTTATGGTGGCTTGAGACCCCTCCCCTCTCTGGAAAGGGTGGCTCCAATACAAATTAAACACAAATTTCAACCAAACATAAGAACTATCCCTACTGCTATGCAAATTTGTATGCATGGGTTTTTAGGTCCGGAAAAGGATCTTATGATAGTTGAAGACCCCTCCCGCATCTATAATGGGGGGTTCCCATGGAAATGAAATACAAATTTCTGCATAACTCGAAAACTAATCAAGCAAATGGTAGCAAATTTGGCAGAGGCGAGTTTTTTAAGGCAAGAAATATTTCTATGATGGTTCGAGACCCCTCCCCTCTATGAAAAGGGAGGCTCCAATACAAATTAAACACAAATTTCAACCAAACATGAGAACTATCCCTACTGCTATGCAAATTTGTATGCATGGGTTTTTGGGTCCGGGAAAGGATCTTATCATAGTTCGAGATCCCTCCCGCCTCTGGAAAGGGGAGTTCCCATGCAAATGAAATACAAATTTCTGCATAACTAGAGAGCCAATCAAGCAAATGGAACCAAATTTGGCATGTGGAGGTTTTTGAAGGCAAGACATGTTTCTACGGTGGTTTGAAACCCCTCTCTTCTTCGGTAGAGGGGGAGGAGCTCTCATACAAACGAAACACAAATATAAATCCAGCATGAAATTATCCCTACTGATATGAAAATGTGAATGGGGGGTTTTTTGGCGCCGAAGAAGATTCTCATGATGGATCGCGACTCCTCCCCCGTCAAATAAAACACAAATTTCTGCATAATTCGAGAACTAATCAAGCAAATGGAACCAGATTTGGCATGTGGGGCTTTTTGAAGATAAAGTTTTTTTTATATGGTGGTTTGAGACCTCTCTCTTATCTGGAAGGAATGGCTTTCATACAAATTAATAAGAAATTTCTTCAGAATTCAAGAACTAATCAAACAAACGAACCAAATTTGGCATGTGGAGGTTTTTGTACGCGAGAACTGTTCCTACGGTGGTTTGAGACCCCTCTCCTCTTTGAGGGGGGGGGGGGGTCTCCCATACAAATTAAACACAAATTTCAACCAAACATTAGAATTATCCCTACTGGAATGAACATTTTTATGCAGAGATTTTTGTGGCAGGGGAAGGTTTTTATAATGGTTCGAGACCCCTTCCTCCTGGGGAAGCTATGAAACTTTATGTGTTTTAGACAAGATTTTTTTCTTAGGTGGTTTGAGACCCCTTCCGTCTGGAGGGGGAGAGGGGGTTCTCTCAAACAAATCAAACAGAAATTTGAACCAAAGATAAGAATTATCCATGCAACTAAAACACAAAATGTGTATTTCTCGGGTAAGCAGCATGGTCTGATCGAAGTTGAACCCCTTCTTAGTCAACAATGGGGGATGTTTCTATTACTCTTAGTGCTAAATTATGTACAATAAGTTAATCTAAGGTTATGCAACAGAAAATTACGTTCAAACTGACAGGATACGGCTTTGTTTGAAGATAAATGTTTTGTCTATGAAATGCTTCTACGCAGAAAGAAAAACAGATAGAAATAACCGATCTAAGGGTTAAATTAAAAACACAAGCCTTCGTTTTTTGTTGCAGAAATTACACACATTAACAAACGAAAATATGTTTACCACATTCATTCAGCAAAAACAACCATAAATGCGCCAGTTCTATAAAATTTTCAATCAACTAGTTGCATGCGTGGCAATGCTCGCACCGGGTTCAGCTAGTGATTTAAAACGCAAAAAATCTTTTCATATTTTCTCAATATGATACAAACTGCCATGAGACTGATTTCAGTGTCGTGTACTAATACACAGAAACAAAAGCGTTCACGAAAATGAAAACGGACCGTGAACTAGTTCACGTTTTCAGGATTTTTACCTAAAAACGTGATTTAGTTCATGATTACGTGATTCAGTTCACGGTGTATTTTAGCTTGTTCTCGAATTCATGACTGCATTTCACGGATCCGGGCACGGATTTTTTCCGTGTACTGTCAAAACAAGCAATAAGATGGTTGAAATTAAATGGAAATTACTAATCTTTCTTCTCATTTTCTAGTTACAGGTCCACTCTCCAGGTTTAACTCTAAGCTACTTCTACCTACATTTTCAAGAGAAAATACATTATGGGTAATGTTCTGCAGCGTTTTTTCCGTGATGCAATTCGATGTGGGACACCGTTTAGTTGCAAAATTAACTGAAGAATCGTATGGTATACATATTATTCAGCAGCGGTACTTGGGGGTGTGACTGTCAAATATGGTTTCTAAAGGGACTCATTCTAAGAAACTCATCAAAATAAGAAAACCAGAGCAGGATTTGTCATTGAGTACAGTTCCTCCCAATCGCAAGATCAATACCGGTAATCCTCTCTATTCCGATGCATGAAGGGTCAAAAACGGGGATGTGGACCCGTAAGCAGAAGAACTTACACGAAACCCACTATTTATTTGTGTTTGTGCATTAAGCAATATACAGCGACTGTTCCATACCAATTTGACAATTGCGATTTTTTTGTTCTTAACATAGACCAACATGACCGTCCATGTCCATGACCGTAAACATTACATTCAAAGTATGTAATAATGATATACAAAGATTTGTACTATGTGCTATTTGAATAGTTTCAGCATACAAATAACCCATAGAAACAAATTAGCTTTCAGGAAACACTCGTTGGCTTCAAATTCAACCATTCTGCGGCTGGATCAACATCTATACCGTTTAGAAGCAGATTTTCATAGTTTTGGTTTTGATCAGTGCTACAAATTTATCCAGCAGTGTACTACTCTTATGCTTACATATAAAGCGTGAAAGCATTTATTCATGGCTAAATTCAATTGGCATTCAAATGAATATCCAAGTGTCTGAAACGAGTACATGTTATATCAAATTTAGCTGAAATGATTATTTACAGCACTGCCTTCAGTAGGATACCAAAATACTAGCAGCACGCACTAACTAGTAGCCAGAACTGTCAAACCAAAGCAAGCTAGGACCATTACCTTCTATCGTCATTGTGGAAACATGTGAGCAACGACGTCACTTATTTTCATTGTGATTGCCAACGTAGAATTGATAGTTCTCCGTATCTCTCGCTTACACGCTCCTGGTGCTGTCTTGCTAAATCGTTTGGGAATTTGACGTTTACGGAGAATGACGTTTTTAAGATTAGACATGAGAGCGAGCAGAACGCACTATAATGTATGAGAGTCCATTGGCTGCTCGAAAGGATGGATGCCCATTTCCGTGTATTTGTTGTTAATTGTTTGTCGTATGTAAGCGGTTTACTATCGGTTTACTCGGGTGGAGTCAAATTTACGGATTATTGATACAGGCTGGTTTTGCCTATAATGCGTTTTTCGCAAATTTGTTGTACATTGATTAACCTTAAATTGAAAAGCGCTGTCGTTTGCCACTTTCAGAAATTTGAGCATTTTTGAATGGTATGTTATTCGACGTTCATTGTTATTCACAATCTTTTCATAGCTGACGTTGTAAAATTACGGTCGTTGGCCTATTTAATAATTGCGTTTGTAGCGACCTGAAGAATCGATCGGCAGACTTGGATAATTTTAAGACACGTGCTGAAAAAGTTGACATTTGTTCCTCGATCAACGTATGTCGCGCAAAGTTTGCTCGAAGATAAGGATAAACTAGAGGGCCTGTTACCAAAAGCATTACCAACACTTGGAATTTGGGTTACCAAAATTGCTGAAAACAACCGAGCTCTTCAGCCTCAAACGAATTCCTTCATAATTGATTCATAACCTTGAAAAGGGAATTCGGAACATCATGTCTGACACTGCTGGCCTCACCGGGAATCGCTCCAGATTTGAACCCAACAATTATCCCCATCACGATCGATCAACGTCTTCCATTATCCGGTAAATGAAACAGAGCAATGTCGAATCATCCGAACCAACCGGATGACGACAGTGTGCTCTTTATCTTATTTCAGTGTTTTTGTTTTCTCTCGGCTGCCTGCTCTTATTGTTTGAACCCATTTCACTTAATGCAAAGCACACACAGAAGAAAGATGCTTTCTGATTAAAAGTTCATGCATTTTGCTCACACATCTTCCCCGTTTTTTTTTTTTATTTTTTTTGCGATACCATTTGATCACGCCGCGAGGCTACGCGCTTTTCTTCCGCGCGAATTCTGAAACCAGCGACACAAAAACGTGCTTTTTCGCAAGAAAAGATTTTTCGCACAACCAGCCGACCGACCGACCGTTCGACTGTTCGCCGTTACTTGACAGATTTTGACCTGTTTCATGTTTCGCTATGTTTTCGGTAAAAGGGGCGGTGGGGAACTAGAGCATATGTTGTAGCCTCAGGGAAAAGGGGTGTGGGGACTGAAAGATGAAAAACAGAAATTCGCAAACGGCTCAGTAACACACTCTAAATTATCACACAAAAGAGTCATGAGAAAATTTCGCTGTTTTGCAGTGCCAGAGTGGGTTGGATGCAGCGAAATGCATACAGTGCGATGAAAATTGGCGTGTAAGGTGTGGTGGAATGCGTGTAAAAATGAAGGTGGACTGCACAGCTGATGGAACAGTTGATGATCACTAGTGAAACAGTTTTGGCATTTGTACACACATTCCTACCCATACTGAGTGTAACTAGACTTGCCGTTTTGAATTTCGCGAACACGTTCATACCGCCTGGGCACGCAAATGCAGCCACAGTTTCATGCTACGGTTGAATTTCGTCTTGGCTCTGTTGAAATGGGGGTCCATTAAGGTCACATGAATGCAACGAAATTAGTCGAGTTTTTCGTTGCTGTAGGACGAGTGTTTTGCTTTGTTCTTCTTCTGCTGGGATTTAGTCACTTGGGACGTTGTAGGTCACGTTGATTTGCGGTTAGCTTAAGTTCGTGGAGTGTACAGAATATGCAGTTTTTTTTTCAAATATCACTTGGATTGCAAAATTTCAAAATCTAGATTTCTTGCGTCCGTAATGTTGTGAATATTTGTAGAATATTTTTAATTACGTTTAGTAAACTGTTGCTGGTCCGTATTTTACTTAGCAAAGGTAGTTGGAATTAAATAGAAAATACTAATTTTCTAGTTCTAATTTCTAGTTACAGGTATTCCACTAAACAGCTCAAACTCTCTAGGATAGATTCAGGGTTATCTAAGTGCGTGTGATTTATTCGAAAAAAAACATGGCATTATAGAATGGTTCACTAGTTGATAGGTTATAAAATTATAACTAAATAAACAAGTTATTAACTGAATATATTTAGAGAAAATGTTTTTGATTGAATAGACTACATTGATCCTTTCGGGCAAGGTAACGGAACAGCATACTGACATTTTAGATACACTATTATTTTTTATTAAATTCCAGGTCATCCATGGAGTTTCCAAGCTACGTAAAAAAAATCTCGACAATTATACATTGTCTGAGCTTCTAGGTTCATAATAAATACGCAAATCCTTCAACAATTGCAGCAGACCAGCAATCTACAGACTTATGTAATTATGATTATCATTTTAAATTATAATATCCCTTCTCAATGTTTTATATACTATTCTATAAGACATAGCATATTGAGCTTCCATTTTCATCATTATCATTACCATTTTTTTCATTATTTGGATTTTCATTATTTATTTGAATATTATTTTACTATCCTTACCTAGGAGCGTATGTCTACGCATCCTTCCTCCCCTGTTGATTCACAAAATGCGCTGTGGTTCAAATCTATGCATTTGATTCCAACTCATTTTACAGAATCATCTTTTGCGGTAAATGCAACGCAGTAGGCCTGGCCGCTTTGACGCTTGTATCATGTCTTTGATATGCTGCAAGCATCAATATTGACAAAAAAAAGTTGAGCGTTATCTAACCCAATTAGTTCCAGGTTGCTTTCTCTTACTGGCTGCGTTTGTGTTAGATTAGATAGACAACATTGGTCCTTTTTTACCGTTTCAAGTCGATTATTTTCATAATATACTTGGTGCTTGCTCTCAATTTAATATTGTTATATGCTTATTTTGGGCATGAGCATAAGCATGATTGACCGCCCACGGATGCTATTCCGTTATTGCCAGATCAACTGTTTTTACACAAAGAACCAACAGATGAAGTTTAGGACTGACATACATTTTCAATGTGTAGAAACTGGTGATCCATTATGAAGCTGGTGAAGTAGGGAATGGAAAGGAACGTGTTGACATGATACTCGCTTTGAAGGAAGCCGAGAAATCTTCTGCATTTCCACGAGAAATTACTGGGATGTTGGATAGCTGGGATAAGGTTAGCAGCAAGGTTTGTTTTGGTTACCGATACGCTTAAATAGTATGTAACTAGCACTATCTGCCGAAGCATGGGACCGCTCCAATAAGCAACAGAACATCAAACGCCGCACCCCGAATCAACCTAAATATAAAATGATGTTTGTTAAAACATGTATGTATCCAACTAATAATATCTATGAATAAATATGATATATGTATAAGAATATTTAAATATGTAAACCTAAAATACATTTACAAGTATATAACTGTTGAAATTTCAAATTCTGAAAATTTAATATGATTAATAATAATAAATTTACATTTATATAAATATAAATTTTCATCATATCACAATAATACTATGTAATAGTGAAATGCAAAATAATATAATTTTTCTATCCATTTAACATGTGTTTACAAAATATATCTGACATCCACTGGTTTGTTATTGAAAGGCAAAATAAGATATGTTTTAATATCCTAAAGATCATTACAATTATCATTAGGTAAAATTTTAAATTAAAAGATGTATGATGTTTTTTCTGAAAAGCAACAGATTATTCAAAAAAATTACTAAATTACTTAGATAACTTTTTAGATTACTAAAAAAAATTATTTCAATATAATCTTTTACTGCTTATGGTTCCATGCCAGTCTTTTATGAAAATAGTAGTTAAAGTTCAGGAGTGCAATTTATATGTTCAAGAAAATAGAAATTGAGCCTTAAGTTGAGCTCCATGCTCTTAATATAAACAATTTTGGAATGCAAAGATGGTTTCGAAGCGTGCTGAAATTATTAATTAAATGAGATTGGAAAATTATACAATATGATTTGAAGGTACACGATTTTCAGTCGTACCCACTTCGCTACGCCAATCAGCGTCTCCATGTTTCAGCTGGCAGTCTTTTGTGATCATATGACTCGTGGAGGTGTGTGGTAGGAACTTGTGACGAACAGAGGAAGGTCAAAAGGAGGGTGTTTCTAGTTGTCAGCTCACCATTTGAAGCCCTGCTGTTATTTTTATTTTTTATGTTTATTTACTTGCAGTCTTCGATTTTTCAAGTTGCTCAGACTAAAACTCAAAACCTTATTACAAAAAAGGGGAAAAGTCATACCTTTGGTAAACAGCATTGACAGCATACAAAAATAGGGTTACTTTGTCAGTACTGCGTACGGTGCACAGAACTTCGAAAAAAAAACAGTCCTGCCACATTGAAATTAAGTGTTCACGGCAGCGAATATTATCCTCAAGTATGTTGAAAACGAAAAGTCTTTGAAGATACTTTCTCGTATTCCATAATGTAGGAAAGTTGATGAGTGCACAGTGAAGCTCATATTAAAGGGCGATTCAACGAAAATGGAGGTGAACCAACGCGAGTCGAGAGAACAAATTCTTTCCAAACACCTGGAATTTCCTGACCTGTCGCACCGGCAGTTGGGAAAAATGTTGAACATTCACCATTCAACCGTCTCCAGAGTATTGAAGCGGTTCCAGGAGCGATTGACGTTGGACCACGGCAAAGGAGCTGGAAGAAAACCGGGACCGGAGAACAAAAAGACGGAGGGAAAGGTGAAGCGGATGATTAAAGCAAATCGCAACGTCTCAAGCCGTGATTTGGCTAAAAAGATCGGCATGTCGCAGAGCTACGTCCAGAATGCAAAGAAGAGAGCTGGACTACATACATACAAGGTACAGAACTTCCCAAACCGCGATGAGCGGCAACAATCGACGGCTAAAACTCAGGCACGGAAGCTCTACGAGAAGATGCTGACAAAATATGGCTGCTGTGTGATGGACGACGAAACGTATATAAAAGCCGATTTTAAGCAAATTCCGGGGTTGGAGTTTTTCACCGGCAAGAGCAAGTTCTATGTGGACGACAAATTTAAGAAGAAGAAAATGTCGAAGTTCGCCTCCAAATATCTCATTTGGCAGGCCATCTGCTCTTGCGGACTGAGGAGTGAGCCTTTCGTGACAAAGGGCACAGTATATGGCGAGATCTACAAATCTGAGTGCCTCGAGAAGCGCCTTTTGCCGTTCTTGCAGCAGCACGACGAAGCTCCACTATTTTGGCCAGGTTTGGCATCATGCCACTATTCTAAAAGTGTCCTGGAGTGGTATGAGGCCAATTCTGTCGATTTTGTTCCAAAGGACATGAATCCGCCAAACTGTCCGGAGCTGCGCCTGGTTGGGCAGTACTGGGCAATGATGAAGCGGGAACTTCGGAAGAGCAAGAAGACAGTCAACGACGAGAAGGACATGTTAAGAAATGGAAAAAAAAAAACTGAGAAACTGGTACCGGATGACACTGTAAAGACTTTGATGGAGGGCATCAAGCGAAAATGCGTTCAATTTTACACTCAAGGCTCCATCGATTAACTTTTCTTTTGATTTTTGATGTAAATATATGTATAAAACTACCCTAAAATTTTGGTTTGATTCTAAACATTATAAGAAAATTGGCATGACATTTTCGGTGTCGCAATAATTTCGTGTTCGCCCTTTATAGGCATAAGTCTGAAGAATGCCTGCTGCACTTCTAGACTCGATTGATTCGCACGTTCAATACACTGCAATACTCCAATAAACTTCGTATTAAAGCGATGTTTTGAGGCAATATACACCGTTGAAGTCCCGAGTGAGACGTTTCACCTTGGCTTTTGTTGACAAAATGTGTTCAGCAAAACCTAGATTGGTGTCCAAAATGATACCTAGATCTTTAATAAGTTGAACCTTGCACAGAATGTCCGAAACATACTAGAGAGCAAAATGCGTGCAAACGTAATGGCGTTATTTTTTGTGTACGTTCACATCCATTCCATTTCTGTAACACCATGCCAACACTTGTCCAGCGTTCACTTGCAATGCACAGCAATCCACGAGATGACACAATACGAAATATTTTCAAGTCGTCAGCGTACATTGGTCCAAACGATTTCCATTCGCTGCATAAATCGTTCACAAAAAGCACGAAGAGAAGAGGTCCAAGAGGAAATTTTGACTGATCTTGAGGAAAACCTGCGGTAATAAGAAACAATTCTGACTTAATTGTTCCAATTGTTACTGATGCACATGATTTTTGAGTTAATCATGCTGTACACAGAAGAAAAAAAAGATTTTTTACAGGCATATACAATTTCCGCTCGTTTAATTCCAAGCCAAAGGTGGCGTAAACAACAAAATTGTTTGCATTCTTTCTTGCGCCGTACAAAAATGTTTGCAATCTATCATACTAGACTAGATTCAGGCGTTATATAGCTTAAATTACATGAAATATCCCATTAATTTCAGCAAAATCTAGCATGCTCTTTATATGCATTAGATAACGTAGAAAATTAAATGTTTCTTTCTATCTGTGCATCAATATAATAATTTCTATCACAACCATCTAGAAATCTATATCTACACACTAGCGAAATGTCAGGAAAATAACTGTCCCTTGAGACCGACCCGCGTACATTAGCACATAAGAAAGAGTTAAAAGAGATGGGAAAATAAATTCAATCAAACATTTCTTTTGTCGAATTGCGTATCTGTCACACAGATAAAAAGAAACATTGAATATTCTTCGTTTTCTGATGCACATAAAGGGAACGCTAGATTTGCCAGAAATTACTGGGATATTTCGTGTAAATTAAAGCTGGATATCGCCTAAATCGCGTCTATTGTATGAAAGATTTCCATCAATGTTGTATGGCGTATGAAAGATTGCAAACAATGTCGTTGTTTACGCTTGCTTTGGTTTGAAATTAAACGAGGGGAAAGTTATCGCGCCTGTTAGAATTCATTTTTTTTCTATACAGTTTCAGGAGACATAATTTTAAATGAAATCTTTCTTTACGTTCCCCGACTTTTTAGAAACTTGAATTACGTTTCGCGTAAAATTCATTATTTTAAAGTATATATTATGCATAATATAAAAGAAAAATTATTTCTTTTGAACGGCATCTTCTTATGAACTTTAAATAGCGATGTAATATTTAAAAAGTGATATCAATAGACGTTCGACTTTTGTCTCCCTTCTCATGATCCGACGTCTTCCGTTTCGACGTTTTTCCCTTTCGAGTTTTGTTCCAGTCGACATTTTGTTTCACTAACAATATTTTGACATTGTATGCCGTCGACGTATGTCTTTCGACTTTTTCCCATTCGACGGTTTGTGATTTTTTTTTTGAGTTTTTATCATACAATCGTTCTAATCATTTGATTGGTTTTAGGACAAAAGTATGAAATCCGAAAGTGCGGATGACAAAATGTCGAATGACGGAAGGTCGAATGAAGATAAGAGAAACAAAAGTTCAAATTACCCGAAAAGGATGAAATGTTCGAGTAATTAGAGTGGAGAAATATCGGGAAGAATAAGAAGAGAAAACATGTTGAAATCAGATCTCTTGGAAAAATTTATGAAGCTTTTTGTGTATCCTTCTTTCCTACAAGTTATTTTTATGTATCCTTCTTTCCTACACTGCCCGTTTTTCCTTGGGTACGAAAGTGAACCCGTTGGCTTCGTACCACTCTAGGACAACAGTTGAATAGTGTCACGAAGCTAGATCCGGCCAGAAGATCGTAGGGCCCTCGTGTTGTTTCAACAGAGGAAGCAGCCGTTTCTGTAGACACTCCCCGAGGTAGATCTCTCCGTTTACAGTTCCGGTAGTCACCAACGGCGCACTCCGTTCGTCACATGAGCAGATCACTTGCCAAATCATGTTTTCTTGGCAAACTTTGAAAGTTTCTGATTCCTTACTTCCTCCGGAACATCAAACTTGTGCTGGGCGGTGAAGAACAGTAGCCCCGGAAGCTGCCAAAAGTCCGCCTTGACGTAAGTCTCATCATCTTTGATGACACAATAAGGCTTTGTCGGCATCTGAATGTACAGTTTCCGGGCCTGTGACTTTTCCTCCTTATATTGCCGTTCGTCACGATTTGGAGCCTTCTGCACTTTGTCCGTATGCAGTCTCTCCCGATCCTTGGCCCTCTGAACGAAAAACTTGGACAGATTCAACTTTCTGGCCAAATCCCTGACCGAAGCATTGGGATTCTGCTTAAACGCTTTCACGACACGCTTGTGAACCTGATCACTAATAGAACATCAATTCTGACCGCATTTCTCCTTCCGTTCGATACTCAGAGTTTCGTAGTAACGTTTAATCACACGACTCACCGTTGAGTGCACGATTCCAAGTTGTTTTAAGGATTTTCTAAGTGCTTGAGCACAATCAATTCGAGACGTTGCTTTTCGGGAGACGCCATTTTTCCGAATTATCGAAAAACTGACAGCATTAAAAATACAACAACAAAAAACACTCCATACTACTTCTACCCAAATTTTCAAGAGAAAATACCCAATAGGTAATTTTCACTGCGTTTTTTTCCGTAATGTAATTTGATGTGGGGACCCTTTGCATGCATAAAACTGCCCTGTACCTATGGTTTTTATCCGATAAATACATGAAATTTGTAATAAAGTAATGGTGTAGCAATAATTTCATGTACGCCCTTTAGGCATGAATAAATTTCAAACACTGTACCAAAAACATCATTTAAAAAATAATGATTACTGATTGATACTCAGAATAGAGCAATAAATCCACAATCTTAAACCATGGCCCGTAAACAGTTGATAAATCAAGCCATCATTTGTAACTCACTAACTTTGTAACTTTACTTACGGTACATAACACACCTCCCAGCACTGTCCACAATATCGCGTTAATGCATCAAACGCCACCAGCCGGAAATGCACGTCATGTTCGTTCCTGGTTTGACCCGAATGAAAACAACCTCCATTAGAAGGGAGAAAGAAAATAATTCCAGTGCATGAATCACGCACTTTTCCCGGTTACCTTTATGAACCATGGATTTTCCCGTTCCCACCCTTCCTCCTGGAAGGACGCTAATTTGATTACGTGCGTCGACATTATTACTTACTCACAACGATCGCTAATTCGAGACATCGGGGGCGACTACGACGACGTGGCATAATGCATGCCAAGCACAGCAGGATATTTGACCCAAATGAATGATCAAGGATGTACCTATTATTTCGGTCTATTACATTTTCCCAAATCTTAACTATTTCATTGATATTTCTATCAGTCACCAACAAAATACACTTCAACAGGACATAACTTAATATGGAAAATCATCTATATTGTGGAATGTTGAATGTATCTATAATATTAAAATTGTGAACCGAAAATATGCTTATAGTGGAAAGCAATAATATTCCTTTATTTCTTTGTTTCATGCAATAATATTTCTTCAAAAACAATTCACCAACAAGTTGCATTTAAGTTCTTCCAAACGCCCGAAATGAAACCAAACAGCTGCTCAATGCTTCTTCCGGCCATACGTGTGTGGGCACAATCAATGAATCAGTTTAAAAGCTTGGCTTTTACTAGCTTCAGAGTTCCTGCCGCAGGTCCGCTTATCCGATTGCCTAGTTTTCCCTGGTAAGCATTTTCTTCGTCGCCCACCGGACGCCAACCCCTAGGTGCCTGACGAAAAGACGAAAACAAAACACGGAAAAAAAAGTGGTTCGTGGTCGACTCGCGCTCTAGAAATAACCTGTCATTAGTGCTAATTTGCTTGTAAATTAATGTAGATTTCTGGAAGCGATGACCTTCGTGTGCAGAATTTCACGCGCTCACGGACGATCGGCCGGCGGTAGGTCATAGCCTACTGTGGTGAGTTTTGATTGGGACCGTTTTCGTGAGCGATGGCCTTCTTTGCATATTTACAGCTGGAAATGTAATTACGTCTGTCCCGGCCGGTCGTGGAAAACGCGAACGGAAATCGATTTTTGCTGCGGCTACCCTATTACGAGCGATGCAAGAGGATACAGACAATTTATTTGTGTGGTTGAATGTGTGAGCTGGAAAATTCTATGGGATTCTCATGAATAACATCAGTCAAAACAGTTACTTAACACTTCGGTGCGAACAAAATGATTTATAGCGGCATCATGTCGCCGTCACATATTTGACTTCTTTTCGCTGAATCTTAAAGTCATTAATTATCCGCAAATAGAGGAAAGAAAGCAAGAAACGGAATCACGAAATTGGATACATTGTAGACTGGGATTTCTTCCCGTGTGTCATCGAAGCAAGCGCGAGAACGATACATGTCAAAATTCACACGTAGTTGCCTGATTTTGCACCACGTTGCCCGATGTCGTGCCATTTCCCACCAGAGAGCATCGAGCTTTTATGATGGATGTTCCCCGTGTCTCGTTGTCTATTTTTTTTTTCCAGAGAAGAGCCGCGTTTCCTTTTGTCGCTACAATGCCGAGGTTTACGGCGTAAAAACCAATCACCGTCGATGGAACGGCGACGGAGTTGAAGAAGATTTGGCGAATTGCGCCACGCGGTGTGCTTGTTAGATAATTAAGATGTTCCTAGACGCGAAGTGAAGCGCAACGGGCCGCCCGGCCTTTGTTTTCATTACGGCAAATGATGAGCATTAGTTTAACGACCTCTAGCGAGTCTCCCGGTTTGGGCTTTGATCAACTGTAGCTTTCGGTGGAAATGGTTCGCGTTTGAACATTTATCACAAATTTATTCCAGAGGAATCAACTAAATTAATAAATCCGTCCTTATTTACTTTAGAAAATTCAACTTGAAGCACTCACTCGCAACACACTTCATAAATCGTGGGAATGTGCCAACCTGTTGCCAATGATTTCAACCTCATCGTTCACAACTCATCACGAATTAGTTGTTTCACCTTCTGGGGTGTCAGTGTGCCGCCTGCGAATTGGGCATCTATCTGAAATATTTTAGCACATCCTAGAAATCAGTTCTGCTAGCCTGATGAGATTCCCATTGTGTTGGCCTTACTGACTTGTTGCTTACTTCGGAAGAATGTCTAGCCCTAGCTTATCGTCCAGAACCATCTCTTGCTATGATAAATTGAAGCACGACGGCGGATTTGAAAAACACTGTTTGGACAGTGCAAATCCGACGAGGCGAAGGAAGATGGAATGGGTTCTTAGGAGTTTTGGTGGGTTGCTTATAGTGATTGGGCTGGGAACAACTTAATAATAGCATTCTCATGTTTAATGGAATGACAGAAGTTATTATGAGCACTAATAATCAGGAAAAAGACACAAATGGAAGCTTCAAGCCGTTGAACGCCAAATTTATGGAGAAACATTCGAATTAGACCACGAGCTGTACTTAGGTATAAATGTTCAATCACAACCCCCTCTTTAAAAAGCAATTCCCGCTTTTGCTGATAGTGGACGCTCATTTGTAATTATTTCGAATGACTTGAATTGGGAACTGAGAAGTTGATTGATTTACCTTAAAATATAATGTTCAGAACATTTCCGATGCTAACATATACCGATGCTAACATATAATTAAAACTTATTCGAAGCGCAGATGGGCTAGGGGCTTCGAGGCCAAGCGAAAAGCAGTGTCACTCTTCGGTAAGGCGATTTCCACGAAGTGAGGGTTCGATTCTCACTCCGGACTGTGAAATCACTGGAATAGGTTGTTCAGTTGACCGCTGAGTGTTTCCAGACGAAATAACCTGGAAATGTGGAAAATTATTGTAGATAATTTTTGATTTGAATTAAACTTTGCATACGCGTTTGGATTACGAGACTGAGCTTTTTCCGCGCTAACATAAATTTTTATGGCTCAAGAATCAGTTTTAAAAAGGACATAAGCATTTTGAATAGCACTTCAATTAATAGTTTGGAGCTCGAAAACCTTTGGTTGTACAAAAAAAACTGCCTGGGAAAAAGTTGTGACCCTATGTGTGAGGGTTGTGAAAAAATATATACACTGAGAAAAAAATTCAGAAAAAATAGACAATTAACATAAAAATTTATATATCTTTTAATATTTTTATTTTTATTTTTTGACTGTAAGAACTTGAAGTTATTACGCAAATTTCAGCAAAGATTCCAGGATGAAGAAATGTCAGGAAAAAAAGGGTAAGGGTGGAAAGGTGAGGAAACTTTTACAATTCTGATAGAAAATGTTAATTTAACATTGATGGAATAATTGAAAAACTAGGAAAATTAAAATTAACACTTCACTTGATCACTTTTTCAAAACAGATAATAAACAGAACAACTTTTTAAACGCGAAAAAAAAACTGTGCAAAACTGTGATTTTTTCCGTGTGATTATATTTGATTCAATTTTTTTTATTGATATAAACTCGCATAATTCCCGAGCTGCCCTGGGATGCATTGTTGACGTAACCACCATCGGTATGATTGTTGAGCAAACGCGTTTTTCCGGATTTAAGCTGAAATGCAATGTATACCAACAATTATGCACAAATGTTCTGTTTACTAATTGAAGTGGGCCAGCAAGATAATAAGAATAGTTTTATTTTTTTATCATCTTTAAAACGCATACGCCAACTTTTGCGAATAAACAGGCATATTACTGAACGTTTATTCTCATAGTCTGGCGTGAAAACCAGGCTGCTCTGTTCTGAATAATATGTCGAACATTAGGCTCGCGCCGATTGACTTCACGAATACTAACGACAAGTTTCATCCAGCAAAGCTCCCATTTGATTTTGACGATATCTACCATCGGACTTATCAGTCCAGAAAATGTTCGACTCTTTCAAAGAGCGTCAGTTGGAAAAAAAAGCAAGAATGTTGCAGTTGCAGTTTCTACTGTAAGGTGTTGAGAGACCTGAACATAAAATTTACCCAACTGGGGCATGAAGAGTGTGAACGTTGTCAAAACCATCTTGTTCACAAAAAGCAGACAGGTCACTCTGCTAAAGCTCTATGATGATACTGTTCAGGGAGTTCAATGCGAGTTGTGTTTGAGTTGGAAGGATCACGTATCACGAGCGATTGCTGGGCGAGAGGAATATTATAGCGATCGGTCAAATGCGAAAATCAACAAGTCGGTTCTCTCTGTTCATCTTCAAAAGGTAACCTTTATGCATATCAGTCGTTGTGAAATACTAATATCTCATTTTATGACTGTAGGTGGTCCAGCTTCCTAGAATGGAATCATTCAAAGAAATAATTTTTGCCTTCGTTCACTGAAAGTTTTCTATGCCAAAGTTGCCATTTATGCATTCATATCATTGTGTGGCCGGTACAACGATACTCTATGTCTAGGGTAGTCGAGAAAATGTCCTGCCTGTAAATTTTTATGGACCGTACCGGGAATTGAATCAAGGCATCTTCAGAATGGCCTTGCTTTGTAATCCTACGCGCATATACGCAGAGCTTTTGAAGCCCTGAGGAAGGCCTAGGTGGTGTTATGGCGGCCTTTTAATTACTCGGAATGCTTACTACCTGTGGTTTGATTATATATCAGATTTCCAGGCTCATCCCTTTTCACTTCCTCGCCAAGGAAAACAGTCCATCAATTCTATCCCATTTTCCACTCCAGATGTCTATAAAGGCAGTATGAGGGATACAGTATTACTGATCGTAAGGAACTGGCCAGGTGTTTTCTAGAGGTTAATAGATGGCTAGTATGTATGTAATCTCTAATCTGCTTTCCTGGTGCATTTAACTTCACTTACAGCCACCCGTGATGTAATAAGTGGAGAGACGTCATTCATGCGACCAAATGGTGCTTACGCCAAACCGTTCTTTTCAATTTATCTTACATTTTTCCGAAGAAACTTTTTTTGTTTTTACTTGGAGGCAATGTATTATAGGGTAAAGAATGCAAAAACAAAAAAGTGAATTTTGGTCGTCTTGGTGCTTACGTCAACTATGCATCCCAGGGCAGCGAGGCGCACTAATGTTCGGCTCTTAGCGTGCCAATATTCACTATCAAGTTAAATGCGCATACGATTTGGAGCATAAAAAAAAACTCCAATTTGTTTTGGATATTTTGCTATCAAACAAAATTTTCCGCAACAATAAATTTTTTTTCTTAGATATTAAAGGGTGATACGGTCAAAATTTGGTCAAGGGAAAACGCGTGTAAATCGGTGAAATCGTTTATTTAAAAAACCAAATTAAATTTCCTTTTCAAGTTCAATTAGTATAAAATTCAGGAAAAATATTCAGTTAGGCTTCCGCTTTTCCAAATCCGAATTGCCGGGCCTTACGCTTGACCCCTGCCATCAGATTTTGTACAGCCACCTTGTCCACCTTCTTCGCCGCAGAAAGCCAGTTTGCCTTGAACTGCTGCTCGTCCTTAGCAGTTTTTTTTGTCTTCTTTAGGTTCCGCTTGACAATAGCCCAGTATTTCTCAATTGGGCGGAGCTCTGGCGTGTTGGGAGGGTTCTTGTCCTTGGGAACCACCTGCACGTTGTTGGCGGCGTACCACTCCATGGCCTTTTACCGTAATGGCAAGATGCCAAATCCGGCCAAAACAGTACGGAACAACCGTGTTTCTTCAGGAAAGGCAGCAGACGTTTATTCAAACACTCTTTCACGTAAATTTCTTGGTTGACAGTCCCGGAAGCTATGAAAATGCTGCTTTTCAAGCCACGGGTACAGATGGCTTGCCAAACCAGATATTTCTTTGCGAACTTTGACAGTTTCGTGTGCTTGAAAATATCTGCTACCTTTCCCCTTCCTTTTGCCGTATAAAACTCCTGTCCCGGAAGCTGCTTGTAGTCGGCTTTGACGTAGGTTTCGTCGCCCATTACCACGCAGTCAAACTTCGTCAGCATCGTCGTGTACAGCCTCCGGGATCGCGCTGGGCCGTCGTATTTTGTTTATCATCGCGATTTGGAGTCACTACCTTCTTGTAAGTCGATAGTCCGGCTCGTTTTTGGCTCGATGCACGGTTGTAGACGATACACCCAGCTTATTTGCGGCATCTCGGAGAGATAGGTTAGGGTTTCGCTTGAAATTACCGGCAACTCTCTTTGTCGTCTCAGCGGCTTCCGGTTTTCGATTTCCCCCGATCCAGACTTCCTGGCTGTCGACAAACGTTCCTCAAACACTTTAATTACATTTGTAACGGTTGATTTGGCAACTTTTAGCGATTTTTGCCAACTTTGCGTGCGAGTAGCTCGGATTTTCGCGATGCGCGAGCAAAATTTTGATACGCTGCTCTTCTTGCTTGGACGGCATTTTGACAACTGAAGAGTGAATTCCAAAATCAAAATAGGAGCAACATTCTACACACACACACCTTCAGAGGTGTTCAGGTTTTTAAATGCAAAATTGAAAGAAATACGTCAAGTTGATATTGACCAAATTTTGACCGTATCGCCCTTTATCTTTTGTTAAATGAATCAGAAGAGCAGAGAATCGAACAAAGTAGAACAAAAACCAACCAGGATGTCACCGTGAAATTTGACAGCTGTGGCCATATGACAGCCTGGTTTGATGACAGCCAATAGGTTTTATGAAGGTTCTCAAGTGGTCATAAGATCTTTCACAATTTCAAAATCTGTATGGTCTTGTAAAGGTTTCATTAATTTGTTTTCACAACCGTCTATAGAGTGGGCCACTTTGTACACATTTCGGCTTTAAAGATGCATAGAGGAGCTGTTGAAAGACAAAACAGTTTTGAATGTAGTTTTATCAACAAAGCCGGAAAGAGTGCTATACGGCTGGAGTAAAACTTAAATTGTTACTTGGGCAGAACATTATAATTTGTTTTCGAAATGTTTTGTAACTAGAGTTTATGATTTTCTGTTCAAGTTTCATATTGGTGTGTGAATTCAGATAGTTGAAATCGGAAAAAAATCACAAACATTGGAGCTTATAACTCGAAATAAGATGTCTGTCACTTACGCCCCTTGGCATCTGAGCCCCTCAATTAATAATTGTGGAAGTGCATCTAACACTTCAAGTTGGAAGCATAAAATTCATTTCCAAAAACAGTAATGCTCCAAGAAGGATCGCTGTATTTCCGTAGGATTTCATATGGCTTCTAAAAGATTTCTCAAGATGTTTCGGAAATTTCAGAAAATCCTGACAGCTTTATTAGAAATACTTTGGGCTTCTAAGAATACTCGTAGAATGGTTAAAAACATAAGATTCCTTATTTTTGTGCGATTCTCATGATTCTTACAACTCTCTTACAGAGTGAATATTTTTTTTCAAGAATCATAAAATTCCAAATTATAAATCGCTTATCAATAGTCTCATAAAATTTCAAACCCGAATGATTCTAAGTTTGTTTAGAGTACTCGTTAGATTCTTATGATCCTTTTGAGATTCCTTTGAATTTTCAGGAATTCCGCAGCATGATTCCAGAAAGTTTATATGAGTCTTGGATGTCTATTGTTCTGAAGAAATCCATTTTCTTCAGCAGTTCAAACTTATTACTTTCACAATTTGCTTACTGCTTGGTCACACAACTTAATGATCTAAATGCACTTCCACAGTTATGATTTGAGAGCTTTCGATGCCAGGTACCATTTTTGCATTGGTATGATTGTGTGGCAAGAACAATCATATCCTATGCACAGGGAGTCGAGAAAAAATTCCTAGACCAGACCGGGAATCGAAACCAGTCACCTCCAGCATGGTATTGCTTTATAGCTGCGTCTTTACCGACTGAGTTAAGGGAGGACTCGAAATCCATAAGGTTCCCAAAACTTCCTAAAGTTCTTTCAACATTCTTGAAATTATACTAAAATTTTCGAAGGTTATCTAAGTGTCATTAGAATTCTTTGGATTGATATAATTTTGAGCATTCACCTAATCGAGCAATGGGTGGACTTGTTATATCTCTTCGGTTGTCATTATTTTTCGTTATTTTTTGGAAAAAATAGTGAAATTTATGTGTTTGAACCTGAATAAAAGTGGCGGTGTGTCGTTGAGAGGAGGATTGTGCTGTTGGCGTTACACCACCCGGCATTCGAGTTGGAAGACAACCCAGCAGCCAGCAGCCAGCATTTCTTCTCAGCCGAGTATAAATATACTGGCAGTGTAATCCAACATCCAGCCCAATGTTTCGGTCTCATCGGAATAAGATGTGTAATAATCGATATCGAAGATAGTAAACCGCCTTCAAGTTTCATAGCGAGTAAGTCAGTAACGGCGCTAGAGAACTGAAAAAGAGCAGATCTATGCAAGAACTCGTATCACGAAAGTGGTTGCTGTCACGTTTTACTTCGTGTTGAAATAATTTTCTCCTACAATCGTTGAAAACTGTA